>PVIH01003142.1:0-94982 GCA_004025045.1 Sigmodon hispidus | reverse complement strand
TTTTTCTGGATAAAAAAAAAAAAAAGAATCTTCTACAGTAATAGGCTTCCATATAACCTCTCAAATGAACCTTAGTTTTAGCTGTCCTTCCCCATTTTCCCTCCCTTGCCTCTCCTCTCCTCTCCATTCCCATTTTGTCCTCCCCTGTTCCTGTCTATTCATTACTATCTATGCTATTTCCACTTCCTGGGAAGATTCCCCCCTTCTCTATAACTATTGTATATGAATTTTTAACAGCTAATATCTACACATAAGCAAATACATACCATGTTTGTCTCTTGGAGTGTGGGTTTTTTCCTCAAGATGGGTTTTTTCCCTAGTTCCATTTATATTCTTGTGAATTTCATAATTTCATCTTTTTAACAACTGAGAGATATTCCATTGTGTAAATATACCATATTTAGCCATTTATCCACTGATGGACATCTAGGCTGTTTCCAATTTGAGATACTATTAATATAGCAGCAATAAATATGGTTGATCAAATGTCTCTGTAGTAGGATTCAGAGTCCCTTGGGTATATGTTCAAGACCAATACAGCTAGATCTTGAGATAGATCTATTTCTAGTTTATAGAGGAGCCATCACATCGATTCCTGTCATAGATACACAGGTTCTCACTCCCATCAGTACTGAATATACACCAGTGACCGTCATGTCAGTTACTCATCATGAATACACAATAAAGTAAATACCCCTCCTTTCCTGGTTAAAAAACTTTTCAAGCCTAAGATAATATGGAGTCTGGGCTCATACCATGCTAATAAATCAACACTTGGTGTGGAAATGTGAGCCTCCCTCTGACAGCTATCAGGTAAATTCAGGTTACCTACATTCTCTTGACTCAGCAGACAGCCAAGTTACTTTTCACCCCATCAGCTGTGACTAGAATGATTGAAGGTTTAGTAGAGGAAGTGGTGTGGTTTTTTGAATATAGCTTGCCAGGCATCACTCAAACTGCTGATCCCAAGATGGAAAAGACTGGCTTCTGTCACATATTTTCTAACGTACACGAAGCCAGTTGGAAAGAAACACTGAAAATTACAGAGAAAGACAAACAAATGTTCTGCTTATGAAAGCATGCCTTCACTGCAATTGCTGTTCTCAAGTTAGGCTTATTGTTATATTCGAAAAGAAAATTCTGGTTATGATGGGACATGAATCTTCTGGAGCTCCTGTCTGCAAAGCAATTTTGCTTTCTTAAGCATTTTGATAAGTTAGCTTGGCTGTTCTGCCAGAAGGCCTCTGCTGAGAACGCCCAGTCATTAGTACAAATCTCAGAAGTGATAGCCCTGTCCTATTTTCAAATGAACTTGACCTTGAAGAAATACAAATGTGACTTGTTTAGAGGGAAGAAGAAGAGAATTACTTCATATTCCTGCCACTGTCAGCTCATCTTAATCGGAGGAATTTTACATCAACAGGAATTCACGACATGATGAATTGCTAATGTGCAAAGTCTCAGCGGAGGTGTGTTGCCGCTTGATGGTGATGGAAACACACTACTGTGAATAGACTTTCATGAGACAGCCTTGTCACTTTGTCTGCTCAGATGAAGTAATTTCCCTGTTATGGAATCTTTAGATCTTACCTGAGAGAAATTGAGAAAATGCTTATATCTCTTTGTAAGGAAAACGTGGCATTATAGTTCCCCTTTGACTTCTTCAAATTACATGAAATGTAATTTTACTTTCATTTTACAATTACAAAAAAGCAGTAGCACTTGCTTTGGATAATTTTAATTTTTAGTTAAAAAATATTTTCATTTAGGATTCTTCAAAGGCCATCAAAATTGTTTCTGGAAAGTTGAATGTTTCTGGTCATCTTTTTAGATCATCCACATTTTTCATTTATCATCCACTGTCAGAATCATGCCTATTTCCTTTGGTACTAAGGAGCTATGTCTCAGCATCATTGACTCTACTCTCTCTATTGTCAGATAAATATACCTTGACCTCTAGTCCACTCACATTATTTTAAATATGTTTCCCACTGTCTCAGTCCCTCTGTATTACTATAATGCCAAATAATACAGAACAGTTGCTTGGTTGGTTTTATCTTGAGACAGGTTCTTGTGTAGCCCAAACTGTCCTCAAATTCACTATGTAACTAAAAAATTACCTTGAATCCCTGACCTTGTTTCTCCCATTTCACTGTGCTGGAATATAGGCAAGCATCATCATGCCTCATTCATGTGGTATTGAGGATCAAGCGTAGGCTTCCTGAGTACTGAGCAAGAACTCTGCCAGCTGAGCTACATTCTCAGTCATGAATAGTTAATTTATAAAGAACAGGAACCTACCATGTCAAAGATCTGGAGGCTGAATTTCACAGCAAATACAGCTTTCCGGGAAGAGCTGCTCTCAGCCAGGTGGTGACAACACATGCTTTTAATCTGAGCACCCTAACTCTGTCTCATGGGCTAATGGTGGTACTAGGCACGGGATGTCTTTCTGACATCTGACAAGAGATAGTTATGTCATCCACATCTTCTAATGTATTAACCAGTTGAGAACTTCCCTTGTGGAAGTGAAGGGATGGATGATACTATGTCTATGTGGTGGTGCAAATTTAATATTAGTTGACAGAAATATGTGACAGACACTGCTATTTGCCCCCCCATTCTTTCTCCTTTAATTGATTTAACTCTATATATTAGCTACCAAAAAAATCATGACCTCTAAATAGGAAGGACAGAATGATTATATATTTAAAATAACATCTAAACCATATTCATAAGTCTGTATTTATAATTCCTTCTGACAATGTTACAATGAGTAAAACTATTAATCACTATTTGGAGCTTGCTCTAAGAAGCTGAATGGGGTGAGAACAGGCCCAGTATCAAAATAAAAGCAGGCCTCAAATAACAACTCTTGAATTTTATGTTCCTGACCATTTTCTGGTTTTAATATCAACTTTACTCTGACATGGCCAACATCATGTTACCTATCTCTGTCTCGATCATAATCCTCAAATTACAAATTACAACCAAAGTCAGTGATTAGGATATTAATTTAAATATTAGTTTTAAGGTCCTATTGAGCTTCTGCAGAAGACTTGTCATGACAACAGTGGACTTGTGAGCAAATAATAACAAAACAATGGTCGCTGTGTGGTTAAATGTGTGGAGAGGGATATAGTTGGTTGATAAGTTTTTCATTATGAATTCTTTTGTCTTTCAAAAGTTAAACCATGTGAATATATTACCTATTCCCCCATTTTTTTAAAAAAATTCATGCTTAAATGACAAGGACATTGTACTAGATTTAACAGAGCTGTTACCACATTTGGTTTGAAATGCCAAGAGAGTAGGAGGTAGGTATTTTACCACTCCCTGTTTATAATGAGATCATGCACAGATGGGCAAAGCACCTGCTCTGAGTCAAGACAAGAGTCAACCCAAGCAACTATATATAAGAGAGACATTGGTGGAGAAACAATATGGTGTGGTAAGTGCACAGGATCCAGCAGCAAGTGACTGATTCTCACCAAGTGGTTCTTGATTCAATCTGACTTTTATCTTCTGTGGATGAGGGATAATAAAGAAATCTACCTTATACAAAGAAGGCCATTGAGAAAAGGATTGAATGAGCATTGTGGATTCTGTGGTGTAGAATAAGAACCCAATGAAAGGCTGGCAATATTGCTCAGCAGGCCGAGATACTTGCATGAAGGACTGGCAACCTGAGTTGGGTCACAGAATCCCACAATGAGGCAAAGGAGAACCATGTCCTGAGAATTTTCTTTTGACCTCCATATATATGCTTTAAACCCTAAACTAAAACTTAATGGGCTAAAGAGATTGCTCACTGCTCTTTTAGAGTATGTGCGTTTGTTTCTCAGATCCCATATTTCTGCTTACAATTTCCTATAACTCCAGTTCCGAGTGATCCAATATCCTCTGTCTTCTGTGGCTCCGGTTCTCAGGCAAACATACACACACATAAAAATGAAAATAGTAAATAATCTATGAATCAATAATAATAGTAATAATAATAATAACATTTGGGTGCTGGGCAGGTGGCTCTGCAGTTAAGAGCTTGTACTGCTCTTGCAGAGGACCTGGGTTCAGCTTCCAGCACCTATCCTGAGAGGCTCACAAGCAGCTGTGTCTCCAGCTCCTGATAACCCCTTTCTGATGTCACCTTCTGATGTCCCTCATGATGCCCCCTTCTGGCCTCCGTGAGCACATGTTCTCATGCACAGGCCCAAATGCATGCATGTAATTTAGAAAATAAAGAGAAATACATCTCTTAAAAAGCAATTAATGAGAAAAGGCTATGAATTAATAATAAACAGTAATTCATTCCCCTTTTACATACTGATAAGGACATTAAAATCCTCAGAGTTGATACCCTCACTGTTAACAAATCAGACAACAAACCACAGAGGCCTGTTTAAAACAAAACCTTTGCATTTTTATTTTATTTTATTTTCAGTGAGGCTCACTTTTCTGTACCTTGTCACAGATAGATTGAATCACAGGCTGGTGGTAGCCAGTGGACAGTTGTGGGATTACAATATAAAACATGGTGTGACATAACATCATGCCATTTGAGGTTCTGCTCTCATTGTCCACCTTACAGCAGACAAGGTAGACTGGAGACAAACGTTTCACAGATTGAAAGGTGTCTGTCCCTGGAAGATTGCATGGGGCAAAGTACCTCTGGGGACACATGGGGTCAAGATACAAGCAAAAAAATAAGCTTTAATAGCACAAAACAGCAGAGGCTGGACGGGGAGAACCAAGTTTTTGCTTGTTTAGTTTTACCATGGCATAGATAGCATGGCCTTTGCTTTGAGGAAAGAGTATGGCTTGACCACAGTAATATTGTCAAAGGTTTAAATCCGTAGCTGTCACTTAGTGTATCTGAACTTCATTCTGTGACTATGCGGTATCTCATCTCCTCCTCCTGTTCTTCCGGCTGTGCCAGCCCAAGCACACACTCACAAGCACACCCTCTTCAAGATGCTGCTTTTCTAAATTCTCAAAATGGCTGGAAATTGTTCCCTTTTATTGAAAATATATTCTTTTCAAGTATATATTCTAATTACGGTTTCTCCTCCCTCTGCTCCTCCTGCTTCCTCTCCTCCTCCCATCCCATTTGGATCCACCCTCTGTCTGTCTCTCATTAGAAAAGAACAGGCTTCTCAGGTATATTAATAAACTAAACTAAACAATAAACTAAAATGTACAATAAAGACTATCACATCAGAATTGGACAAGACAAATAAACAGAAGGAAAAGAGATCATGAGAAAGCACAAGAAACAGAGACCCATTTGTTTGCACACTCAGGAATCCTGTAAAATATCAAACTGGACATTTTAACACATCTGCAGAGGGCCTGGTACATACCCATACAGGCCCTGTGCAAGCTTCCTCAGTCTCTGAGAACTGTGTGTGCATTAGTCCTGTGATTCAGAGGACCTTCTTTCCTTGGTGTCCCCCACCCCTCCCCCTCTTCCTCTTACATTCCCTGAGCCTTGAAGAGAGGGATCCCATGGAAACACCTCATTCAGGACTCAGTGTCCCAAGGTCTCTCTCTTTACACAATATTTGTCTGTGGGTCTCTGTATGTGTTCCCATCTGCTGAAGGAAGAAGCTTCTCAGATGGTAGCCGAGGAGGTGGAAAGAGTGTAAGATCCAGAGGGGATGGAGGATTCTGAGAAAACAAGGCCCTCTAAATTAGCATGATCCATGCACAGAAGAATTCATGGAGACTGAGGCAACATGCACAGGACTAGCACATATCTGCACCACATGGAGTCCTAGAGCTGAAAGGCATAGGAGACACACATCTCCATCTCTAACCCAGAATCTATCCCCAGTTGAGAACCACTTAAAAATAAAAATATTTTCATCCAAGGGAGTCTGAATGGAAAAGAAAGTAATCTTAAGGGTAGGCTGCATGCCCCACAGTAGATGGTAGTTGAAAACTAACTGGTTGGCAGTTTGGGAGGTTATTTATCTCACAATGTCTGTCATGTTAGGGCCTTTTCTGTTTTGTTTTGTTTTTAACTTTATCTTATTATTTTTACTTTTATTTTTTTCCTTCTCTAACGCTACCCTATAGGTTCTTTGTGTGTCTGTGTGTGTGTGTATGTGTGTGTGTGTGTGTGTGTGTGTGTGTGTGTGTGTGTGTGTGTGTGTATTATGACTTCCAATCTACTGTTTCTATGAGATTCCTGAGTGTTTGAACAGGTGGTTCTCAAATTCCTATGCCTTTTCTTGGTCTCTTTTCCTTCTGTTTGTTTAGCTAGTCTAATTACAATACATCATTTTTGTTTTATCTTATTTTATTATTATTATCTCGTAGAAAGCTGTTTGTTTTCTAATGAGAGACAGAAGGGGTTTAGATTCAGATGTGGGGGGAGGTGGGAAAGAGCTGGGAGCAGAGGGAGGGGAAGGCATAATCAGGACATATTATGTAAGAAAAAAATCTATTTTCAATAAAACTAAAAAATAATACTTTTTATTATTCTTTTGCAGTGCTGACAATTGTGTTTATGATCTCACATGTGCTCAGTGAATGTTTGGTCACTAAGCTATACTATCAGCCTCAGACCCCTTTTAAGTTTTAAAAACTGTCTAAATTGAGATTTGTTTCTTAAAGTGATGAATATTGTACAGTCGTCAAGATCTTTCTTCTCTCTGGCTTACTCTTTATTACATTATGTTGCACATGGTGTCCCTTACAAAGGTTCATGTATTGACAACTTGGTCCCCAGCTAATGCCATTGAAAGGTCATTGGATCCCCAAAGTGCTCACTTCATCAGTAGTTCATACAATGATAAAATGGGCTGTCAGAGGGTGGCCTGGTTAGAGGAAGAAGCTCACAGAGTTGTGTGTTGAGGAGCCATCTCAATGGCCAATAGGAAACTACTCAGCAGCATCATTGGATGTTCCTTGTCTCATAATGGTCTGTCAAGGTTTTGAAAGATTTTTTTGTTTATTTTGTTTGACTTTATTTTTATTTTAAAATTTTATATTAGTTTTTATTTTCTTTTATTTATATTATTTTCTCTTATTACCCTACAGATACTTTGCAATATATATATATATATATATATATATATATTAGGGCTTTCAGTTTAGTTTTTAGTTTTTTAAATAGAATTGTGCCAACAAGTGGGTCTCCATATCTCTCGCTCTTTCATGGGCCTTCCTTGGGCTCTTTTCCTTCTGTTTGTTTGTTTTACCCTGTTTTGATATATTAAGTTTTGTGTTATGTTACTATATATTATATGAGAGAAAAGCTATTTTCAATAAAAGGGGAAAATAGAAATAGAAAAGAAAAAGAAATATTCCCAGCCATTTATCATATTTTCCTAAGCTTTATGCTTTTAGAGAAGTCAATACAAATAAATCACCATTATGGGCAAGTGGAGAATTACCAAATTATGCAATTTGGCTGGTTCCCTCAATGTAAGATACCTTTATCTTAGTCCTGTCAGGAGATGCACAATACTTTTGATTCTTTAGATGTAAAGTAAACAATGCCAACAAAACAAAAATGGTTCACAATGTTGGTGCAATATATTTTCTTTATTTAAAAAAATGTACTTGAACAGCAGCTATGGCTTCAAAAGAAAATTATTTTCATTGTGCAAAGAGAAACGGACAAAGATGAAAAGTATGAATCCATCCTTTCCCAGTACAGTCAACAAACTGTTCTTCAGTTCGGCACACAACTGAGACAAAATCAATGAGTCCAATGCTAAAACATCTTCTGAATGTTCTCATAGAGAGTACCTACAAGTGCTATGTACAGGTTGGCTTGACAGGGGACACTTTCAGAAGTCTCCCAGATAAATGGTCCAAACTCTAACCATCTACAAAATGAGTGGTGGATGGTTTCAAGGGCATGTTCACAGTAATTAATACATCAATAAGCTTTATTACTAACACAATAAGTAGGCAGCTTAAGGTACACTGCACCTTCCCATGGCTTAGGATGTGCTTTTCATCTTGGACCACTTTAATCATTCATAAAGACTAAAGAGAGGACACTCCACATGCTATGTACTTATGATTAAACTTCAGTATCAACACTGCAGTCAACACTGACCATATATTTTCTCAAACTTAATGCAAAGAATACACTACAAGTTTTTGTTTTTGTTTTTTTTTGTTTGTTTGTTTGTTTTTTTTTGTTCAGCATTTCAAAGAGTATTTTGAAGCTGGCCACTTATTTCTGAAGCCCTGATGGACAGGTGCGGGGTTTCTCGGCCTCAGAACACAGATGCTTATTTCTTGTCATAGTCACCATCATTACTGTGACTCTCTCCATCCATAACATGGGCACTAGTAAATCTGGAACTGCTCTGTTTGAAAGAACAACAACATTTTTGAGGTGCACGTCTGCTAATGACAGGCTGTCTTCAACAGCTTCCCAGTACTATTCACAGATGCAGAATGCTGTAGGTCAGTGGTTCTCAGCCTTCCTAATGCTGTGACTCTTTAATACAGTTCCTTATGTTGTGGTGACACTCAACTATAAATTTATTTTGCTACTGCTTCATAACTGTAATTTTGCTACTGTTGTGAATTGTAATGTAAATATCAGATATGCAAGATGTATATGATATGAGATCCCACAAGGTTGCAATTCACAGGTTAAGAACCACTGATGTAGATGACCCATAATCCCTGAAGCCAGATTTGGATTTTTATGAATTTACTTATATTTGAGTAATGATCATTGGAGCAGAACTGTTTAATGCTTACCTTAGGGCACTCCAGGAAGATGCTAAAGATGAAGCCCAATGGGAAAGGGGGATCTCCAAGGATAGAATCTGAACCCAGCTAAACTTAGAACTATAATGAACTATGTTGTTAGGCCATCTGGGAAATGAGTAAAAACATTCTTCTGCCTTTGAAATAAAATCAAGGACCACAAAAATACAGACGATGGTCAGAAAACCTCAAGTATAATGCAATTAATACTATAAATCTTTACAAAATACCTAGGTGGAAAATGGATCTTTTGTACCCAAGAATACTCATGTGTATGCAAAAGTACATACATACATGCATGTATTTAAATAGATGAATGGATAATATGTAGATAGATGGATACAGATGATAGACAAACAAATTTTTCCTTCAATTCTCCCATGAAGTAGAAACATATGTTGTTTATCTATGATAGTATAAATTTATCATTACACAATTTTAGACAATGCACTACATGTCAAGAAAATATTATCCCTAAAAAGACTGAAAACAAATAACCTTGTAGTAGTAGAATTATGCCTCCGATGTATTTCAGGTTGGAGATTCTAACTCAGCCCTTTTCTGTGCTACACTCACCAAAAGGAAGCATAAATATCTGAAGCAAGATCACCTCTGCAGGCACAGATCCTCTGACTGTGCATTCACTCCAGACACCCCTCCCTTATCCTCCCACAGACAGCAAACCATATATAGCAGTCTACAGTGTTCTCAGTTCACTCCACTGCTTCTCTTGACATTTCCCTAACCCCACTTCCTTTGACTTTCTCTGCTCTGGGAGTAGGACTGTCTCTCTTTCCCTTGATTTCCATTTCTCTCCCCATAGTGTAGGTAATAGATGTCTACTAAATATACTATGCTGATAAGAGCTAATGTTATGTGATAATCAATGATTGGCATGCTTTCTCTGTCAAACTTGATTTAAAAAATGAGGATGTTAAGAGAAAAAGTATCAATAGCAGCTAAGATCCTGCTAATGCAATTGTTCTAGAAATATCTTGCAATGTGCTTTTCTCAATGCCTTCTGGTGAGCTCCCCTGAACTCTACCTTCAAGCCTTCAATTCAGATTCTTCTACCCTGATGCAATTACTTTTCATTATCTTTAAGGATGAAAAATCTGTAGCATTTTTGGAATTCGCTAGTTTTGTCTGATGTTTTGACTCTTAGAAGTGTTTTGCTTATACCTGAGTTAAGATATTTTACAAATGGAGACACATCATTTTCCTTGTACCAAGATAATAATAAAGAAGAGAGATTATTTTTACTTTTTTAACATGTCCAGTACTGTTCTACTTATGCCAATAAAATTATATTGCTAACAAAATGTTTAAAAACTCTCTATCTCTCTGACAGTTTTAAAATATATTTAACCTCTTTAAAGTGAACTGTCTCATGTCTGTATTTGCTCTCCTTTCAACATTATAACAAAGAATCCAATTTGTCACTTAAAATATTTGTAATCTTTATATATTTCACACTGTTGTAGAATATTACTTTAAATAGGCAAAGATGTGTTACATTTGTTTATGCTGAGTTTGTTTAATTATATAAAGATGTGTTGGTGCCTAAGGCACCTGATTTGTCTAATAAAAAACTAAATGGCCAATTTCTTGGCAGGAGAGGGATAGGCAGGACTGGAGGGCAGAGAGAATAAGTAAGAGGAGAAATATAGGTTCAAAAAAATGAAAGAAGATTAGGGTAGTAAGAGGGAGACACTTGGGGCCAGACAGGCAGCTGCCCATCACTCAGACATGGAGTAGGACATACAGAATGGAAAAAAGATAAAAAGCCCTAAGGCAAAACATTGGTGAAAAGAAACAGGTTAATTTAAGTTGTAAGAGTTAGTGAGATAAGCATAAGGCAGGCATTCATAATTAATAATATGTCTCCATGTCTTGATTTGGGAGCTGTTGGTCCAAGAAATCCTGTTACATTACTTTGAAGTAAATGAGTGCTGATAATGTATTTGAACATTTAGCAATTCTCAAATCACAAGTTTATCCAGAATTGTATGGCAATATACATGAAAAATTATAAGACAGAGAAGTAGGGAGCTCATCTTCAGATCAGGGAGAACTCCTCCCCCTTACCTCACAAGGCTGAACACTTCTTCACTTTTGATGGTTTCTCTTTTCAATCTCCCCAACAAACTCTGAGATAAATCCTTTGCACATTCTGTTCCAGTCATCCATTCCCTTAGGTTTGGAAAGAGGATGTGTTCCCACTTCCTCTTTTTTAAATTTATTTATGTGGGGAAAGAGGCTATATGTAGGGGGAGAGGCTGTGTTTCTGAGTGTGTTGTGTGCATTGGTATAGTGTTTGTGGGAGTGGAGTATGGGAGACAGTTGCACACCTCTGCATTTACTCTTGGAAGCCAGTAAAGAAATCTGAGGTCCTGCTCAACCGTTCTTTGCCCTTTCAGAGAAGCACTCCCACTGAACCTGGAACAAGCCCTAGCAACCCTCCTGAACACCCCATCCACCCCATCCACCCCACCCAGTACTGGGATGACAGATGTGCAGACACACCTGGCTATTTTGTGGGTGCTAGGGTTCAAATTCAGGTCCTCATATGTAGGCAGCAAATGTCTTACTCACTGACCCAGCCCTTTAGCCTTTTGTCTTTTTATTTATGAAGTTGTCACTGCCAAATTTCTATCTTTTTAACAAATTCATCTGAAGTGATGCTCTGGACATTACCCATTCAAGCTACACTCAAGGATTTCCTTTTTCCTCAATAATATTATTGTAAAATGACTGGCATTTGGGAGATTCTTTACAAACATCCAGCTAGCTTCCAGAAGTCCTGGAAGCTGGAGAGTCTGGACTCATGGTGTCCTCCTCCCCAGTTCTATTGCTGCCTTGCTGTCATAGGAGAAGGTTTCTCTCTGCCCTGGCTACTTCTCTGACCTGGCTTTGTTCTTTCCATTTTTAAATTACATGTAGGACTCGGCAGGTCCATGTATTATTATAACAATTGATCACCAAAAGGTAATTTAAGAGTTATATCCCAATTTTCAGATAAACACACTAAGTTTCACTTGAGTTATTCTCCCAAAGACTCACTCTATATGCATGAGAAGCAACTCACCAGCCCTGGAGAGTCGACAGCAGCATCAGTGCTATCTGCTATATTTTAGTTGCAAAGTCTTTTTAACAGCAAGCTGTAAGTTTACACCCCTCATAATTATGAGAGTGGATATAATAAGTAATGGGATCAAGATGCTTCGCTCTGTATCTTTCCTGTTTTAATCTACCTAGAGACATTACCTTTTAATTACCTGCAATGAATGATTGCTTATTACATAATTTTATGGCCCAGATACATACAACACGAAAGCTGACTGAATTACCCTTGGTAATTATACCATGTGGTGGGGGGAGGATTCACACTTGGCTTACCTTGACCTACTTGAATGAACTTATAATATTCATTCTTAGCAATCATTCAGCCAAATGTTCTCTGTCTCCATGCATGTGTAGCTCAGCCACAGTAAAAACCTCATCAATTAAAGGTTTAGGGGTTCTTTTAGTTTTTTTTTAATTGAGGGGCTAGGGCTTTTTGTTATGTCGGGTTTTTTTGTTCTGGTTTTGCAAAAACTCTGCTAATGTTGGTGCTTCAATCTCTGTAGCCATTATACAACTGTCCTGCTCCCCATGATGCATCCAACAGAACTGTATACTTGTAAGTTTTTGCATAAGTTTATATCCATTAGATAATATAACTAACATGTTATCTAGGAGGCAACACTTTGACCTTAAAGAGTGAATTATATGGGTGACTCATGTCTCTCCTATGATTCTGTTCTGACCTTTCCAAACAACATCATGGGTAAGTCCACTAATGAATCACTGACAGATTCTGCAGAGACACTACCACTGACAGGAGACAAGGACTAGAGTTTACAAACCATGGCAGGGGTGGTAGGCATCACAAGGAGCATCAGCAGGTCTCCATGGTCTGAATGAGTGAAGGGATGCCATAGCCATTTATAGGTCAGCCTGAGGTTTCTGCAAATGCTAATGAAAGCATGAGTTTCTGCCTCTAACAGATTCTAAGAAAGGTGTCCCCAGCAGAACATGTACCTCCAGTGGGTCTGAATAAAGGTGATATCCCATGTTCTATTCCTCAACCTTCCCAATTATAACAACTAGAGCAATATGTGTTTGGAGGTGCATTATAATTATTAATGCAATATTCACTATGCATCCAAAATAAACTTGTCCTAGAAATAAAAGGCTCTAATTCAGTCTCAAGATGTGCTTGTGACCTTGGGTAAAGCAAGCACATTCTCTGCCTTAACTGCTGAACATGAAAAGTCCATGGGTCCCGCCCTTTTCACAATGTATTGCAAAATTTAGTTAAGACAAGGGAACTTTAACAAGAGAACACAGTATAATGGAAACTGAAAACATTACTGTTAAACAAAATCCTAGTGGCTCTAGCCTAATGTTTTTTGTTGAATCTTGTCAGTACGAAGAACCTGAAGTATGTCAGAACCACCAAAGGTCCCTCAGGTCACCAGCTGCTATTAACTCCCCTGTCATGTGCAGTGTGATGCTTAAGAACTCAGGCTCAGAGGGTGTCACACAGTCCCCCAGCAAACCCCTGTACAAGTTCACATGCTATGAAAGCATTTTCTGAGTTTCTATTTTCTCTTCTGAAATGAGGTAGTATGTTCATGAGTAAATCCCAATGAACTTGACTGAGGAGTAAATGAAGGAACTAACCCATATAAGAGGATTTAACTTAGGATTCAGCACACAGTGAGTACCTGATCAGGGTTAGAAATACTATCTCAAATGCCTTCCATATGGCAAGAATAAAACCTCAAAGCAATAAGGATTTCCAGAATCAATTAAGTTTAGAAATGGATAAATTTCCATGAGGAAACCATGAATATGCTCAAAAACATCAGAGCATAGGCCAACTCTTCAAAATGGAGGCTATGTTATCAATGTTTTTGCATGATGTGTTTGAAGATTAAAACGCTTTCTTTCTGCAGAAACCTTGCAGGCCTGAGATTCAGGGGAGCATGCTTTGAGAAATATTGCTCTCACACATGAGATATTCATTTCACTATGATGTCAACACCTCAAAATATGAGAAAGAAGGTCATCAAAGGCATTCATCTGGTGAAGGCACCTGCCGCCAAGCCGACAACCCAAGTTCAGTCCCAGAGACTGCATAGAGCAAGAAGAGAACCAATTCAGACCTTCACATGCATGCCATGGTAATATGCTTTCCCACCTTAAAACACACAAGTAAATTAATTTAATTTAGAATTTTTTAATATGAGGAGATGTGGAAGAAAAGAAATGGATGGATGCATCTAGCTTTTATTTCTAGCTCACTGAATTTCAGGGCACTTTGATTTTCTTCCTTCCTGTGAAATTCCTGTTTCTACTTGCTCTCTAGCCAGGCTTACAAAAAGAAGAAAGGTCACATGCAGTTGGCTATTGCTGAACGTGGGTGGGGAATATAAAATATGTCATTTACACTATTCACTCATTTGTACATGTTTAAAAAGTTTCATGAAGTTTTAAAAAACACATTAAATAAACCAGAAAAAAATGGGTACAGACAGACAGACTGTCACTTTTTTTAGTATATTGCATTTTACTAATTTGTTTTGTGTGCTTTGGGGGTAGAGAGCACACACTTCCTATGGCATGCAAGTAGAGGGCAGAGGAAAACCCACCTGAATCACTTCTCTCCTTCCACAGTGAGTGTCCTGGGACTCAAACTCAGCTGAGCAGGCATGGTGATAGGCACCATTGCCCTCTGAGCCATCTCCCCAGCTCCAGACTATCCTTTCATATGTACAACAAATCTCAGAAAAATGGGGTTCACACACCTATTCAAGCAGAGGTAAATTATTTGCTTTTTTAACTGGAGAATAAAGCTCTTCTTGGACTTTAAAACCAAAAGAGGTCACTCATGGTGACAACATTCAAGGCAAGTCTACGTGGGTGTGTGGAGGTGTGGAAGCATTGCTGATTATACTTTCATTACAGTAAAGATTTTGCATTTTAAACCTAGAGCATAAATTGCACCTTTAAATTAGTCTTCTCTCTTACATGCCTGCCAGACGTGCTACTATATTCAAAGTCAAGTAAAATTGTGAGAGGACTAATAACATAATCAGTTCCTATGCAATAGTGAACTTGACTTAGAGACCTAGGTTTAGACTTCATTGCGGGGGGGGGTGATCCTTCTTTATGATATTTTTTCATTTATTTTACATATGAGCAAAAGTCTAGTCTTTGCTTTAACTGAAGCAGTCTTTTGGGTTTCCAGACTCCAGGGAGTCTTAAGTAAGTTTCATTTGGACTAGAATCCATTTCACTTGCTAAAGTGATAACTCATTACAAAAATTATAAAGTGAAACCAGCAAGCAGCAACAACATTTGGCATTTTGGACAAATTCTCTCTAAATGCTCTTTAGTTCCAAATGCCATTGTTTTAAAATGTAACACACTGTTTCTAATTATGAGCAATCAATGTATACTTGCATAGGTGAATTGTGTAATTTATTGCTTAAATTCACTTTGGTGCATTCACTAACCTGCTTGTCCCCAAGGTTTGTGTCCATTAGTCATTTCCCAACTGGCCAATTTTACAGTCTCCTGGAGGGTCGTTCTCATTTATCTAGTTTATGTTCACAATACAAATAAATTTTATAAGGCACTTGAGCTTGTTCCCACCTTCTCAAGTTCCTCTTTCCTCTCACCCCAACCCAGGCACAGGGACTTTCTTCTTCACCTAAGAGTTACCTCTGAAATCAACATCTCCACTTCTGTTCTGGTTTGTATGTTTGATAGAGAGAGACGAGGGGGGAGGGAGGGAGGGGGAGAGAGAGAGAACAAGCTGTTGTATTGAGTCATGAAGATAATGGCTCTCCAAACTCACAATAGGTCAACCTGCATTGACTGCAAATTCTTCAGTGTCTTTAAGGAGGAACATCGTAGGGTGGGAGGTCTTAAAAAAGGCAATTCAACTTTCGAAATTGGATATGTATACCTATACGTATCCACATTACATTTCCAGTCACAAAAATACATTCCACCAATCCACATTCACATCAGCATAATAAAACTAAGTCATATTCCAGATGTGGCCTGAAGCTCCCCTAGATAGACACACAGCCTAACACCCTTAGTCAGGCTTTTCAATAAGACTAGGTTGGTAAAGAAGAACAGGGATCTTTATTCACTAGTCAAGGGTGTTCATTGCTGGCCATAGAAGAGTGGGTTTCCCTGTCACTCTATCACATTCTTAAAATAAAATAATGGGCTTTGATACTGCTACGCCATGACATTGTCTTACATTTTATTAGTTTCTTTCTAATAGCAGGATAAATGGATAAAAGAGAAAAGTCATAAAGCTAACGTTCATAAGCTAATTCTCAGCAGATACCAAATACAGGGATAAGCATTGTGGTTGTACTCTTTTCTTTAGACAAATTGATTATCACCCTTAAACAAAATGTAGGCTTCAGCAAAAAAGCACAAAACCAAATGCAGCCCTAAATGTCCCCATATTTATATAACAGAAGGATAAGGACTGTGTTGGTCACTTCTCAAGGACATGTTCTCTCAGGCCCACAGGCAGTTTAGTCTAGCAGACCCTCCTCCCAGGGTGCATTTCATCCAACTTCCTCTCCAAGCCTTCCAGTTACCACAGTCAGACAGATCTCTTTGCTCTCTATGCCACATCCATCATCACCCAACATTTCCTTCCAATCATTGCCCAGAAGGAAATTCACCCTTCTTGGAGTCGACTACAGATTTGTCCAAAACTTCCTCCCTGGTCACTCAGACTGTCAGATGTTCTATATGCCCATGAACCCCTTGGATACAGGGCCAGCTTTTTTCTGGCCAGGCCTCTCTGGGGTCAGTTCCTGTTAGAAGTTGCATTTATTCTTTTAGAGTCTGAAGAAGCAGAACTTTCTCCTTGAAGGTCAGCTCTCTCCATTCCCTAACCCAGCCTTTCTTGTTAAAGCATAAGTTCCCTGAGGACTATTATAAGCCAGTTGCTAATGGAGCCAAGGTGATGTAACTAAGCAGAGGCAGAAACTTGTTCTGGTGAATGTTTTAGCACTGTTTTTTCCAGTATTCATGCTGCTTAAGACTGTGCTGGAATTAGGACAAACTCTGGGTTGTTCTCCTGTGAATTCAGAACAGTCAGAGAGATCTTTGTCCTTGTGCTTCTACTTTGGATACATATGGGGACCACTTGTCCCATGTTCAATGACAGTGAGCTGGTGTCACTGTAGAGTCTAAGGATTTAATTTGATCAACAAATATGTAGGATGATTTGGGGGAGAAAATAGTCAAATGAAACTTTCCCATTGGGAGGCATATTTATGGAAGGTCTTCACTGGCTCTCTAGTGGACAATCTGCCTACAGAACAGATTTCTTAATTAAACTGAATTGGCCTGTGCCAGACTCCATCTAATCTTGCTAAAACAGTTTCATGAATAGGCCATCTTGTGTATCAGACTCTTGACTGCAAATATGTATAAATACACATTGCATTCTGGACCTAGTTTTAAATCCTAGGGAAATAAACTGGCATTTGTTTCCAAGCTGACTGGCATGTTTCCTTTAGAGTGAGCATAAGGAAAGCTCCCAGGCAAGTCCATGAATTGAAATGGGAAAGATTCTGATTAGAAGGGGAAGAAATTCTACTTCATGTCAGTAACCTAAGCCTGGGGTTCATAAATAACAAATGATATTTTTTGATACTCAGGCTTCAACCTAGTATCAATACTTGTTCATTTTTACTTCTAAAATAGTTCTAATTTTTAACTATCCTTCCAATACATGCCAGACACCACTCTTTGGGTCTTCATCAGCATTTACCTGACAGCAATCTTTAAATCATAGACTGTATGAGAACATTATCTTGAACATTCACTTGGATATAGACACTCAGATACCATTTCTATATACTGTGTAATGGGGCAGACAATTCAAATGTTAAATAAGTGTTGCAGGCAATTCTGATTTAGGGCCATACTTGGTCCAGAACATGGACCAAGGTGTCTACCATGGAAATCTGAATATAACTTACATGCATTAAAAACTCATGCTTTCCCACACCAACTAGAAACAATGAAAACTGTTGCCCTCAGTGGTATGATGGTCAAAGACTTTTATAACCCCTTCCTTGGGTACTACCCAGTCTGGAGGTACTTCCAAAAATACTATTGAATATATGGTGTGCTCATCCTCAAAAAACTCTCTTGTTTTAAGACCCTCTCAAAGATTATTTCTGAGCAACTCTTTCCTAAGACTTCCTCTTCCAATTATCTCTGGTCCCAACTGCTCCCCATACCATGTGGCTCAAAACAATCCCTTTTTATTCTTACAGATCCCTTGGTAATGTCAATCATATCCTCTGTGATGTGATGCAACCATCTACTTACTGAGTTGTTCTGCCACATCATGACCTCTTTTCATACAAGAAGCATGCGTTGTTTTGTGCCTACCTTCTCTAAAGAAAGCAAATGATTTCTTATCCTATAAGGTTAGATCTTGTTGTACAAGGTCTTAAAGGGAGTGCCAATCAGCTCTTAATTCTCCATTGCATTTATAACTATAATGTCAGTATCATTGATGAAGATTTTAAAGCAAGCCAAAGAACAAAATCTAGCTATAATGCAGAATATCTAAATGCAGAATAAATCTCTGTCAAACATAAGAGCAGAGCACCTGTGTTGCAGGCTGACTGAGAGAAGGGAAGCCCAGCTCTGCCATGAGCAGACTACATCAATTCCCTATTCCTTAGTTTTCTGATTGAGAACAAAGAATGCCCCCTGAGTTTTTAAGACAATGAAGAAGATTTTCACAAAGATTTTTCTCTACAGTATAAAAGCACTTATTCTGTAAAACCTAAGGTAAAGATTGAGGAGTTAAAATCTTTTGCAACATGGAGTCTCTCCGCTATTCAAAAGGACAAGCATCTATGGACAATATAGAAATAAATGGTTTCATGCTGATACAATTTTATTTCTGAAAATAGTCAGTGAGTCAGATTTGGCCCAAGGGCTATGGTTTGCAGAATTCTGTGACAGACAAAATCACAACAGGTGCTGAACTTGTAGGTGTTAATATTTTCCATGGAGAAATTTTCACTGAGTGAGCACCAAAGTGTCAACCTTTTATACAACCTTAAATTGGGTCCCCACTATAATGAGATTGCACCATGAGCATGGATACTCACTAGAATCACTATAACAAAGGCTGTCATCTGGGACTCATCAGCTTATATTTCTAAACTATATTTGTCAACAGAAATGAAACCAGTGGGTTGGACTGCAGAAGGCACAACTTCTTCTGTAATTTTAACCATTTTGCCACTCTAAAGTCAATCTGAAATTCTTCTTTGTAAGACACTGAATCAGAACAGCAGCCTGACTGATCAGAATAATTTTCTTCTACTTGAAAATTATTTCTATTGATTGGCACACTGTTTAGAGCCATGTTAAATGAAATTTAGACCCTGCTGAATAAAACTAAGGCACTCAACTGCTGAGAGAACTGCACTGCTCCTTCCTTGACTCTCCCACCACCTGACTATGACAGCAAAGAAGAAAATCCTTAAGCTTCAGAAATACTTGGGATTTCTGACTCTCAGCATATAACATCAGCATGACTTCTAAGGAAACGCATTGTGCTTTAGCAGGAAACAGTAGGCAAATACCGTCCCTGTGGTTCATATTGTGCCTGGTAAATTATGGCCATAATCACTGCTAGGGTTTTATCTAGAGAATGAGGCAAAAATAAGTATTTTAAAGATAAGTCTAAATAATCCATACCTGCCAACTTTGTGTATCAGCATTTATAAGATAACATGCTTTTCTAGAATGAGTTGTTACCCTTTTCTGCCTACATAGTCACCAACTCTGGTTTTCTAATGCCTGTCTTCATTGGCAAAGCTTTGACCTCCAGCAGCCACTGAAACAACCACAGGATAGGAAATACTCTTGCCTTCTGGCTCTCAGATGCTGACATGGACCACCATTCTCCCTCTAATTCCTACAGTATTTAAACAGCTCATATACTTTTTCACTGTTTCAGCTCTTCTCATGTACACCTACAATCCATCCGTTACTCTACAGGTGCCTATCTTGTCTAGTTTCCAGGCTGATCCAACAACTGCTAGATATGCACAGGTCCTCCATATCTTGGTCACAGAAAATAGCTTAAAAGACAGGGCTAGGCATTCCCTCCAGAGGAATACCTAACCCAGTCTTGATATTAGGATGAGGAAATAGGACCTGCCTGGAGTAGATGCTGAGCTGATCCACCTGTGACTTCTTGCCCTTTCTGGGGAGGGATTGGGGGGAAGGGGGAAGGAGGCTGAAGAATGACTGGGAGAGAATACGTGGATAAAAAAGACTTTATTTTATAAATAAATTAATTAAAAAAATAAAAACAAAACAAAAAAAGGACAGGGCTAGGATGTACTCTCATCTTTGAATTAAATCTTCTCTAGTTTGAGTGCCTGATTTCTTCTCCATCCTAAGAGAAGAAACTCACAAGTACCTCACACTCAGGCTCAACCCCAGACTAGGAATATCCTTAGGCTGCCTTGCCAATCCATCCATGGCAACAGTGGTTACATCACAGGCCCTTGGAAATGTTTATACAAGTCTCAGGCCTAGTTGTATTTTTAGAGAAAGGTGCCAACTAATTCATTCTGGGGATCACTGCCTTGATGACATTATTCTCCACTCCTAACCCTTAAAAATATTTCATCAGCCTGTGCTGTCATATAAAATTGACTCTACAAGCAATAAAATGTCAAAATGCATAGCTGAGGAGCTAATTCTGGGCAGTCTGTGTAAACCCCACATGCCTCCTGGCAAACCTGGTTCTTTT
Organism: Sigmodon hispidus; assembly: GCA_004025045.1. NCBI lineage: Eukaryota > Metazoa > Chordata > Mammalia > Rodentia > Cricetidae > Sigmodon > Sigmodon hispidus. The sequence goes on along the minus strand of PVIH01003142.1, from coordinate 74,350 downwards.
TTTTTTTTTTCCATGTGGACCAGATGCTTCACTCTTCCTCCAATGAATTAGATTTTGTTCATTTGGAAGTATGTGTATGTGGGTCAGGTAGGTGCATGAAGCAAACAGTACTTTGAAAGTAGAAAATACAAGGAAAGTATAACTTTGGGTATCAAAGAGAAAAATATCCTCTGAACAAATGAGTTCAGAGCAGTAGATAATCCCTGTTAACATAATTGTAAAAATGAAGAAATACTGACACACATAATTCACTCTTCCCTTCCCTGCTTTCCTGAGGAGGTAACTAGACTCTGCCTACAGCCTTCTGCAAAGGTCTTCACAAAGAGTCTCCTAAGATACCTGATGCTCTACTGTCCCTTTGTCCTAAGCACACTAAAGAAAGTGTTCTGCTCACAAAACCCTCATCCCTGGGATTCAACACACTTTCAGCACCCAAGCTCTGTTTCACACACCAGTCTTTTGGCTAAGATGCTCAGTTCCAATAGTTGCCACACACAGTGGGACAAGTCTTATAACCATGCTCAAAGAAAATAAAAGAGAAGCCATTGGTTTAACTAAGGCCAATGAGCACACAAGCTGCCTTCTTAAGTTACAGATCCTGGATCAGTCTCTCATACAATCCTGTTTCTACATTTCTAATCATCTCCTAGGAAGCACCCAAATGCTGGGTGCACAGTTGACATTTTAAGTGAGAAGAATTTAAATCATGCTGTGATGGAGTGTCACGGTGGGTTAAAATCCCTGCACAGTACTTGGTAACATCTAAAGACATGCCCTCTGAGCTCTAACATCAATCCCTGCTCTCCTCTGAGCTCTGACATCAAGCTACGCCCTCCACTGAGCTCTGACATCAAGCCATGCCCTCCCCTGAGCTCTGACATCAAGCCATGCCCTCCCAAGCTCTGACATCAAGCCACGCCATCCCCAGAGCTCTGACATCAAGCCATGCCTTCCCCTGAGCTCTGACATCAAGCCACGCCTTCCCCAGAGCTCTGACATCAAGCCACGCCCTCCCCTGAGCTCTGACATCAAGCCACGCCCTCCCCTGAGCTCTGACATCAAGCCACGCCCTCCCCTGAGCTCTGACATCAAGCCACGCCCTCCCAAGCCCTGACATCAAGCCCCATTTAAAGCAAAGTTCCCAGGTGTATCTCTCTCTCCTTTTGTCTTCTGTTGGAAGCTCCCCTAGTTCACTCTCCTTCCTTTCTCTTTCTCTTTCTTCTTGCCTCCTCTGCTATTTTAATCATACCCTTTCTATTAATCATAACCATATTCATTTGACAATAAAGCTCTTTACTATAGAAACTGCATCAAGTGTCTCCTGCTATCTGCTGCTTCCTTCTGCAGTGTTCCTACCTGCATCCATAAAAATCTGCCATCAGATAACCAGGAAAATGTGAACCATACCAAAATACACACATAACAGTTCTTTGAAAACAATCTTTGCTGCTATATTTTGTTGTTGCTTGGTAGATTTTAATCTGTGAGTTTTTTTGTTTCATTTTCACTATAAAACCCAAACTAGCATAAAACTCACATATCTCTTAAGTCCTGAGGTGACAGACACACAGCACTGGCCCAGTTTCTCTCTGCTTTAAATATACACTCCAGGTAAGCAGAAATGAGGATTTCTGAACTATCTTGAATGCCAAATAAGAGTTCTGATTGTTCCTCTGCATGTGCAGGTGTGGGAAGAGATTGTGTTCTCCACTCAGCAACACGTGACAGAACACAGTCCACCCTGGTTCTTCTCTCAGGGCCAAGCAAGACTGCCCAACCCTTAATCCTTGCTCTTACTACAATGGACCAAACCCCCTCTGATGCCCTTCTCACACCCCAAATGTAGCTTATATAAGAAACATCTTGGTCCAAGAACTATTGTAGTAAGTTCTTTTCGGCCCATTTTGGGTCTGGGAGGTTTGTGACCTGGCATGTGCGGCAGCGGTTGGAACCTGGTTTGCAGTGGCTTTTGTCTCCCAAAGAAATTAATTATATGCTTATATTTTTTAAACTGTTTGGCCCATGTCTTAAGCACATTATTAGCTAGCTCTTTTATCTTAATTTTACTCATTTTTATTTATCTTTTTACCATGTGGCCCACAGCCCATGGCTCACTTGGATTTTTGTATGCTGCTTCTTCGGGGGATGGATGAAGACTGACTAACTCCACGCTTTCCTATCTGTTTGCCTTATGATTCTCTACCCACTTTTATGGTGCTGTACATAGGCCAAATCAGTTACTTTATTTACAGCATACAGAACATTCTACCACAAAGAACTAACAGTAGTGATGCCCTACGAAAGAATTATAAATGGCTTTTTTTGTAGAGTTCTGTTGTTTTCCACCTTCTCAAAAAAGTAAGAATCTCCCAGATCTCCCAGATCCAGACATCCTCACGCACATTTAGAAGAGCTCATGTTATCCCTACCAGTCTCATGTAGATTGGTTAAGTAGTTCTTTTAATAAAAACAATATTAGATGTTTCTGTTTATTTTATCCCTTCAAGGAGCCCAAAGATTCCCAAGAATCTTGCAGACTTTGCATGAATTTAAAGCAAATTATAATGATGTAAGATTGTCCCTATTCCCTAGCTATGACAACTCAGGACATGAAAAAATAAGGTCATTTACCCACACATCTGGTGGGTGACATATGTTTGGTATTATATAAGGCTAATTCCCAAACTGTGTTTTGAACTCCTACGCTGTTTCCTATACTCTATCTCTGTTTTCAAGAAAAAAAAAATGTATGAGCCATGGAGTATTAGATCACCTGGTAAGCCTCATTTTGTTGTGTCTTGGGGAGAAAACTAATTCATGAAGTTCAAACATCAAACTCTAATGGCATCCAGAGTGTCCCATCTAGAAACTACTTCAATTATGACCATTTGTTAGGGGATACAGATAATATAGAACTATAGAGAGATATAGATGTTATATGAATATATAGAGAGTTGGCAATATTTTCTGATGCAGACACTCAGTTTCTAAGAGATTAAAAACACATACTTCCCTTCTTTTATATTTCTCAAAACATTCAGGTCACTGTATATTGCAAGCACATAATAAAAACTCCTGGCTAGTGTGAAGGAGTGAACTGATATTTACCTGGGTAGAGATGGCCAACTTTGAAACCAAAACAAAATATAACCAATGAAGTCCTTGTACATTGTGGAGTGATTTTTCACTCAGTTATGTTCTGCATGAAAAACATCTGTCTACTGTAAATCTCTTGATGCACTTGAGACATAATCAACAGAGACAGGAGATAAGGAACAGACATTTGATGTAACTGAGAAAGGCTTACTTAATATTCAAGCTTATGAAGTAGAATATTCCCAAGAATGTATTCTATGTCTTCCCATGACCTGGAATATACATGCTCAAAGTTGTACAGTCTTTAAAAAACAAAATATTCAAGTTCACAACAGCCACAGTGGTGAGCAAGGGTTTTCTCTAAGGAATATCCTAATACCTTGAGGTTTTAGGCTGCTTATACTGACTGAGATCATACTTGTAAAAATGATGTGTTCTTACTGAATTCCCTATAACTTTTGAAGATCTTACCTTTTGCCACCTTTTCACAAGAAGCATGCAAACTATTTACAATTTCCTAATATGGAAACAGTCTAGGTACCTTCAGACAGGTGAATGGATGAAGACAATGTATTGGAAGGGGTATTCTATGCATGTGAAATATTATTTAGCCATAAAGAAAATAAATATTCTATCACTTGTGATATACTAACTATAACTGGGGTATATTACATTGACTTAAATAATCTCTCATGTATGAAAGTTTAAAGAGAAGTGGACCTGAATATAAAATAATGATAACCAACAATTGGGAAGGGAGAGAAAATGGATAGAGACAAGATTTATCATTGCCTTTCATATATATGTATTGGCAGATCAGACTGAACTCCATTAATAATCACAATGACTATACATTAATCAAAAGTAAAGAGGAATGAATATGGTCACCCTTTTGACTTTTTGGACAGTGAGACTTGGCTCCATTACAACAAAAATAATTATGAATCCAAAGCTCATGAATGCTACGTACGAGCTTTTTCCGATATAACTTCACTGAATGTCTTCTGGTAATTTGGCGTATATAGAACCTATCAGCATGCTGGTACCTTTTAGCCTTTCCAGAACTATTGCTCTTCAGAGGTTCACATCACTATAGATTATCAAAGAGTATGTTTTTCAAGGAAAAATTAAATGGAATGATGTAATTACCAATCAAGTTGTAAATAAGTTTAATGTTTGGTTCTTAAGAAAATTGCATTTGAATCATTGAATTGAGTTTTGCACAGAGATATATGCTGCTTACCTCTGAAAATAATTGAAATTGAAATATTTTTGGATTTTACCATGAGTCCTGAAAATAAAATTTTCAAATTCATAGGGCATTTAAGTTCTCAATCCTATTTCATGGAATGGAATAAGTTACATTTAAATTGTTGCTCACAGAAAGAAGGCAATTAAAAATCAGGACTGGCTGAGCATGGTGACATGCCTTAGTTCCAACACAAAGGAGGTGTGAGGTAAATCAAAGCCAGCCTTACATATTCAGCAAGAATCACTAATAATAACATAATAATGATAGTGATAATGACTAAACCAGATATCTAGGATTTAACATTCTCCTTTTGACAGTCTATTCCATGTTCCCTTGTCTCTCCCAAGCATAGCCTGATAGTTTCCTATTTGATTCTAATCATTTAACTTGCCAGTTTCCTTCAAGGGGCAGGCTCTGAGCCAGTTACTGAGAGTTCAAACAATATATACAGTCTGTTCAAAATTTTGGATGCCAGTAACACACAGGCATGAACACTAGCTGCACAAAATACAGCTGGAATTAAAACCTGAGGAAGTCTTTGGTAACAGCACAAAGCTTGCTTCCCTAAATCACTGTGTGCCCTGGGACAAGCAACACCCACTCAAGAAGACTTCTCTGGGAGCCTGGTGTGTGCAGCCACGGTGTGTAGAGCCAACCCTCAATAACTCCTTCCTGCTTCTTCTTCTTACATTCTACCCCCAAAGATCACCTCCTCTTTTTCTCTATCAATACTGGTGAAAATTCTAGTTCCTTCCAGCTCCCAGGGTACCCCCAAAATTTATAGAAGCAGAGCGCAGAGGATTTAAATCATATATTTTTAAATGGTAGGAGAAACTAATACTGAGATCTTTTCCCAAAGCTCCTTATATTTAAACTCCATTTTCCCTCCTCCCTATGCTAATCCTTTTTCATACATGCCATCTCAAGTTGAGTTACAGTCCACAGCTTGGTTAGTTAATAAATGAGAGTGTGCACTCTATGTTTAGGGACTCCTGTAAAGGTCAATGTTAGCTTTCACTGTTAGACTACACTAGAGTGAGCGGATTCACTTTGCCCCCTCCCCCTCCTCTCATCTAAAATCATCTCCTCAAAACACCTCCTTTGCCTTAGTCCTTTGGTGTCTTTTGAAATCAGCACTTTTTCTTTATCCACACTTCTTCCCAAGGAGATTTTCCGAGGCCAGTCTTAACTCTTCTGTCCCCATGCAATCAACTGCCAAGAACCATTACTTCTTAAGACGTTTGAAAGCTACATTTTCATTTCCATGGCCATTGCCATCCCTTCATCTATGATTTCATAAATAATAACTTCTTTACAAAGTCCCTAATAAATGTGAGAATGTACAATCCTGACTCTCAGTCCTCACTAAGTGACCTACCCTCCACAATGCCCCCAGACTGGTAGATCTAGACATTGCAAACACTATAACTTTCCCAACTGGTTTGTGTAGAACCACCTATCTGCTGAGCATCGCCATCTACTTTAATAATAAGAAAAACTATATGTTTTTCTTAAAACTATATGTTAGGAAGTGCAGCTGCCCTAACAGGTAGGGCGCCCAATGGCTTTTTCCTATTCACTCATCTACACCTCACAACTACCCTTTGACACAATTGTTTCCTCTCCTTGCTTTGCAAGCTTGCCAAAAGCACAGAGTTAGGGTGCAAACCCAGGCAGTGTGAGTCTGAACCTGTGCTCCCCTCCATCCAGGTTCTTCCCTCTCACGTCTCTACAATTACACATCTATCTATGAGCAGCTTCTCTCTCCCTTCTAATGACAATGGTGTCCTTACTCAATCCTAACTTAGTGGCCTAAGTCCCAGAGGAGATGCTAACTATTGTTTTGATCATCGCTAACATGGCATCTTTGGTTACATCTACTAAACATTTATCTTAAGCCAACAACTTGCAGAACTCCTCCTTCATCCCTAATGCAACCCTCAAGGAAAATAATCACAAAAGAGCTGAAGGTGTCCTACACAAAAGACTGAGCCTAGAGGGAGTGGCTGATTCCCTGTAAACCTTCAAATGCAGGGAGTAAATTGGTCACCAATGTAGGAGAGAGGCTACTCAATTCTAGCTTTTATCCCTAGGCATCAGAAGAGTATAAACAAGGTAGATGCACAAGACTGTGTTCATAGTAGACGCGGAGGGAGGCAGAAGTCATACTCATGGATGATACCTGCTTTGACCTATTCCTTGAGTAAGGAGAGAAAATCAAATGGATACTGGTGAAAGCAATGCCTATCTGGACCTAGTATTTGCATGCCCTTTTCTTCTCTTTAGCATTCAAAGGACACAAATCTGTCCTTGAAATTCTTCCTTCTCATTCATACTTGTAACTCTTCAACCTTGGGCTTCAAAGGTCCTTGTGGAGATAAAATAAGTAACAAAAAGGACGAAAGTCACAGAGAGCAGACAAAGGAAAGAAACTTAAAAAAGAAAAGGACTGCCACTAAATCCCTTCCTTGGGTACTGATGACTACGAGTGCCCTGTCCTACTCACTTTCTATAGTTAGCTAGAAGATAATGGAACTCAGGAGAGTAAAACTGCCATCAATGTAAATTATCTTTGTATCCAAATTCAGAAATATAAGAAAACCATTTAAGATCTTCAGACAAAGCTGATTTCCCTTGAGGACTCCTTTCCATGAATACCAGCATAGCGTTCAACCCTCAGCCAGCAGAGAATAAAAGAGCTGTGAGAATCTAGTGCCTACGAAGTAACCATGGTCCCACATTGTCCCAGTGATCAGTTGCAGAGGTGAACCCCAGGCACATCATCCCTGGCCCTACACTTAGAAACATGGAGACAATGATGATAGATGATGATGATGAGATGAAAAAGAAGATGACATGATGGTATAAGTGAAACAGTAGCCTAATAGGTAAAACTTGTAAACATTTCTTTTCCTTATATCTTAGACAAATCCTATTTGGCATGGAATAGGTTTGGCATAAGGAAAAGAGAGGATCAGGGATTTCCTTTCTAATATTCAGAAAGCCCTAGCCTAGTTTCCATTTGCAATTCCCCAAAAAACCCTGGCTTCAAGAAAAAGGGGGAAATATACAAAATACAAAAATATAATGTAAAGACAAGAGTGAAGCCGCAATTTAGTGTCAAGAACAGTGGAAAGGCAAGCGTGTGAATAAGTGTGTCCATGGGTAATGCTGTGTCCATCTTCATACCTCTTGATGGATCTCCAGCACAGCAGAAGACTTCCTGACTGCGGTGACAGTATGCAGCCTAGAAACAGAGAAGACACATACATTCACACACTCTGGAATATGTTATCATGTCAACTTAACTGCCATCACTACTTGTTCAGAGAAGCTTGGGGTGGTAGAGTGTAGGGGTGATCTAGATATTTTGTATACATCTATAAAGTGTTCAAAAGTTAAAAAAATTATTTCATATTAAGTCAGAGAAAACTAAATAAAAACAACTTGTAAAAAAAAAGACTATGCAGGAGAAGGTACAGCTTAAAAGAGAACTAAAAATCTAAAGAATTCAAAGTGAAGGGAAGGTTTTTAGATACAGGTCACATCCTTACAACAAATTCTCTAGGTTGTGAAAGTTCTAACTTATTGAATTCATTCATCTGAGCCCTGCAAAGGCAGCTTGCAAACCAGGGCAGTTAAGAAAACTTAAGAATTAAGAGCCACCCCAGAATTTGGGGTGTTGGTTTCCCATGGACCTCATCATCTTAAGTATTAGAAATATAAAATGTATCTGTCCTTCTTAGCCCACTCTGTCTTTGGATATTGTCTTCTACCCCAGTATCTTTCCCTAGTCAGTAGCAGCAGATGACCCCTTTGGGTCTCCACGGAAGCTGAGGCAAAGAACTAAAACTCTACCCTCCGTGGATAGGGTTTTTCTTTCTTGGCCTCTGCTTCACCAGAGAAGGAAATCACCATTTCAAAATGGCTGTGATGAGAATCACCTGGGAGATTGATTAAGCCACATGGCTGAAACTCAGGCCCATCCTGACCAATCTCTGCTGGTAGAGTTTTCAGAGTTCCCTACATATCTCATCTACAGAGCAACAAGAAACTCCAACTTGGCACCCAACCAGTACTGATCCAAACAGGAGTCTTCTCTATGTTTAGAAGTCTGTGTTCTTTTATGTTTGTTTTCTGGCTCATTACTTCCTGCCAAAACTTCAGGGAACTTGGCTGTGGAAGGTTGGGTTTTACTTTTCTCGGCCTGTTTAAATTAACTCAAAATTTATTTTCACAAGCTCATATTCTACACAGTAGCTTTTCTGTTGAAATTCAATTTTTTTTCTTCTTCAAAGTAAACTCATTTCAGATCTCAGAAACAGAAGGAGCAAAGATATCATCAGTTAATGCCATTTCAGTCCACTGACTTGTTCTAAACTGTCTTTACATCTCTGCACCTCATCCTAGAAGCACTTTGTCTCTTAGCAACAACAAAGATAAACAAAGCTTGTTTTTATTCACTTTATTTATAATAGAAACTGTGATAGCTGCCTTCCTTCTTTCTGCAGTCCTCTGGAGCAAAACCTTCTAAAGCCTACAGCTCAACACCTTGACAAAATGACTCCCCAGAACATACTTCGGCCTGTGGAATCCACTTCAGCCCAGCTGCCAGTTTCCCCAGAAGAAGCAGAAACTTGAGGCATATGAAGCAGCCCTAGTCCTCTTCAGAAAAGCAGTCACTGTATTGCACATAAATATTTAATGAGAACAAGTGAACCAGGCTGTCTCTTGCCTGACTGAGTTTTCTAAAGGCTCACACTCCAAAGCCACTTTCTGTCCTTTTCTCCTTGCTGGATGGTGAATATTTATGCACTGCTCACACTTGTGAGTAAATGTGCAAATCACAGAGCCAGTCCAAGGCAAAATCCTGAGTAAGGTGAAATGTGCTTCCAGTCATCCTTGTTACATCCTTATTTTTAAATAAAGAAGTGTCCTCCTATTGCTTTCTCCCAAAATTCTTTGTGAAAATTATTCTCTCTACCCGCATTCCCAGTAAAGAATCAATAGCCAATAAAGACAAAGCTTTATTACTTCCTAGAGGGATGGAGGTTAGCATTTGGATTTAATCATTTATTTCACAGTATGAAAGGCCACTTGCATTTGCCACACAGGCCTTTCCCATAATCCTGTTGTTCAGCTACTAGAACTTGCTATTATCAGCTCATCCAAATCTTAGGCACTAAGCAATTAATATGCCCTCAAAAGTTGAACTATTGTAATCTACTGTCTTAAGCATTAAGTTTCAGATTAATTAATTAATTAATCTCAGATTGTAGGTCTTGCCCCTTTGTCACAGCAACAATGACAACATTGTCATTAATTTATAAATTTTTACGATTATTTTTATTCAATCATATACTCATTAGGGTCAAAAGAAATCCGAGTTCAAAAGAGCTGTCATGTGATCAAACAGAGTATCAGAAGGTAAAATTTCATGTCTTCATGATGCTTTTTCTCTAATATCCTTATTAAAGGAAAGAAGTATTGACTAATACCTTGACCCTAAATAATACCGGAGAAGGACTGGAGACTCTGAGGCCTCCCTACCTTTTCAGTCTGGATAACAACTTAAGAAGAGTTTTCTACTTTTCACCTCAAGGCAGGCTCTGAGTGGACACCGGAGAGCACTCCACCCCTACAATCCCGGCTCTGAGTGGACACAGGAGAGCACTCCACCCCTACAATCCCGGCTCTGAGTGGACACAGGAGAGCACCCCACCCCTACAATCCCGGCTCTGAGTGGACACAGGAGAGCACCCCACCCCTACAATCCCGGCTCTGAGTGACACAGGAGAACACCCCACCCCTACAATCCTGGCTCTGAGTGAACACAGGAGAGCACCTCACCCCTACAATCCCAGCTCTGAGTGACACAGGAGAGCATCTCACCCCTACAATCCTGGCTCTGAGTGGACACAGGAGAGCACCTCACCCCTACAATCCTAGCTCTTTACTCACTCTGAGTATTGGACCTTTAAGAAAAAGAGTTCTGGCCTCTCAGACTTGTCATACTCTGTGAAGTAGAAACAGGATAAATAAGAAAGGCCAATGTCTAAGTGACAGTTTCTACCCTGCAGCCTGTGGGCTATGGAAAGGTGAGTGGCTTCCCAGCCTTAACCTTACTTGAACCCGCTTCTTCATCTGACAGAGAGAAAGAATTGCTTCTCTACCTCAGAACATAACTAAAAGAGCCTGACAGAAAAAAGCAAGATGAGGGGAGGGAGCTCATCACCCCTCTCCCTCACTTCTGCCTCAGTCCCTTGATTTTAGCGAAGAGTGTTGATGCCTCAAACAAGAGTGGCCAATAATTCTTTCACAAGAACTTTTTTGTTATTGGATCAATGCCACATAGAACAATGCTCTTGGACTGATATGGATTTAATCCCTCCAAAATGAAGTTTACAACTACTGATACATAGTGATTGCTCCAATACACACAGCCTGGCATCTGGTTGCTCCAGGATCAAAAACAGAATGCCTCTGGATATCTGTCGATCACCTAGCCCATACGCATTTGATGAACTGGTTTCAGAAATTTTGACAAACAGAAAACAAAATTCTCCCCTAACCCAGCTCCTTGGAAACTCAGCTCCAACCTGCATTTTAAGACAAAAAAAAAAAAAAAAAAAAAAAAAAAAAAAAAAAAAAAAAAAAAAAAAAAAAAAAAAAAGATACAATTCATTTCCAGATTCTGAATTTTACCTAAAGTTTTCCAAGGACTTCTTCTTCGCTGCCCTCAGACCAGCAGTCTGGCAGCAGGCAAATCTGTAATCAATGACCTGGTAGATGATTGGATTGTACATCGCTGCAGACTTGGCAAGGAGAGTGGGCACCACGGAGAGCTGTATGGGAATGGAGTCTGGCCTTCCAAAAGCTGACCACAGGGAAACCACAGCATAGGGAATCCAGGCAATCAGGAAGCCAGCACAAATCAGCATCGCCACCTGACACAGGAAAAGGAAGAGACAGCTGGATCAAAAGAATTCATGAGCAATCCAGGGTGAAGGAGGAGCAAGTCCTTCACTTCAAAAAAAGTCCCTTTCTGGTCAGAGATTGCTTCTCAATGACTTCTGAAAACTTGGCACAATTCTCTTTGCCACATCCTATCCACTCTCCACATTAGAATTCAAATGTATCCAAAGACCCGAAATACAACCCTATGACAGCTGTCACATTTTGCCTACATTTAGGGCAAGCGATCATAATAAAATGATGCCAATTCTCCTGAGCTTGCCAGCATTCTCAACCCACATTCACTTAAAGACCTGACAGAAAATAAGTTCATCTTGGTGAAATCTTAAATTATCTCCATTTGCCTCAGGAAACTGAGATGTGTTGCCCTGGTTTGAAATTCTAATGTACACTTTCTTCAGAGATTATTATTAAATGTTGTTTCTTCTGACTCAAGCTTTTCACAAGTTTGAGGCTCAGATCACAGAAATTTCTCAGATATAAAGACAAAAAGAGGGGGCGGAGCTTCAGCCAAAGCGATAAAGAAAGTGATTTTCTCTCACAAAATTAAAGTAACCCATTAATTTTCAGACCACAGACTAACTAGAAATAAAGTTTAAAACACCCTCTCAAGTTTTTGCATCTCAAACTCAGTCCCTTTAATAGTCTAACCCTAACTAGTGCCCTATAGCTGCTGATTCTAACAAGTTATCTCAGTTCAGATAAACAGTTTTAGCAAACACTTTGGACAAGACACTAGACTGAGTGTTATGGGACAGTTTAAGATGCCCCAGTTAGTGCATTGTCTCTCTCTAGAGTACAACTGATAGCTGAGCACTGCTGAATATAGTTTTGGTGCCAGCTCAGAAGAGAACTATTTGGTTTCTCATTGGAATAAGGAAGAGCTTGGTGGAGAATATGGCATGGAGCCTGCACTTGGGCTAGCTGAAGTGATGGTAACGAGCGAATGTTGGGGGAAGCACCCCATGCTTGGGTGGAGTTTGTACAAATACAAATGAGGGAGTCATGTAAACATTGGGGAAGTTGCGCAGGGAGCTGAGGTCAGGAGGAAAGAGAAGACCCATGTATTCAGGGTTTTGTAAAAATGTATTTCTGAGTTTTCTCTTAGCTCCACATACTCTCAGAGGTTTGTGAACAGAAACGTGGAATCTTAACCCATAGGAAGAAACTGCCTGGAGAAAACAGCAGATACACACATTGAGCCAATGAGTAGTACTGAGAATCTGTGTTCATGTGGAGGACACAGAAAGAAAGAGCAGATACATCCCTGCCCACTTACAATTTCCACTCTTAAGAGACTCATTTAGACAAAAGTCTAAACAAGAAAGAAGAATATTTTCCAAGAGACAATTAACACTAGACAATGAAGTCCAGGCTCTGTTTTTTGTTTTCAGTGAGATATTTCAGGCCCTACTTGAAAGAGAGCATCACTAACTTCTAATAGTTCTTATACTGTCATCTTCTGGTGATATAAATAATGAAACTATGTTCAAATCAGCACTTTAATATGCTTCCCTTTGTGCTGCTCTGCATTCATTTTAATTTTCTTGTATCTTCAACTTTAGAATTCCCAGTATTCCCCCACCCCCATATCTGGTTTTATGAAATTGGCATTATAAGTAGCACCTGACTCAAATGTGATCAGGAGAAGTACTAAAATCCCCTGACCACAAACACATCAATCAGGGTCTTAATCAGATTCATCTTTGAGATTCAGTGATTCTCATTTCTGTCTCTGAGTTTCCTCAAATCTTGGGAAGACAGAGAATGGTGCTAACAAAGGTCTCCTTGATTCTTCCTCCCATCATTGACTTAAAAAGATAACAGCTATCCTGACATCCTGCTCATGATATGCTGTGAAGAGGATTGAGACCCAACATGTTGCACAAGCATGTTAAAATATTCACAGATGCTCTTTTGTTTTAGTGACACAACTGGGTGTTATTTTCTGATAATAAAGCTTGTGTGCATGTGTCTTGTATGAGCACATACATATGCATTTCCATATCAGTTAGTAGGTACATAATCATTATACATGGAGAATGATGAAAAGCTTGTTTGCCTGTGTCCTAAACAGCAGCATGGATGTGAAATGTGTTGCCATGGAAACGTGCCTTTGTGAGATACGTAATAACGAAGCATGAGACTGAGTTTAGTGGTAGAACACTTGCTTATCATATGCTCCATCCCCAGATGTGTGTGTGTGTGTGTGTGTGTGTGTGTGAGAGAGAGAGAGAGAGAGAGAGAGAGAGAGAGCGCTTAGAGTGCAGCTGAAGAGAGGAAGGAGCAACTAGAGAAGCAAGGGGAGGGTCAAGAGCACAATAAAGAAAACCACATAGAGACAAGTGACTTGAGTTAATAGGAGCTCACTGAGCCTGGATTGACTGCTGGAGAGCCTGCCTGGGTCCAAACCAGGCCTTCTGAATGAGGGTGATGATTGCTTTAATTAAGCTGTTACTGGTCCCCTGGCTATGGAACCAGGCATTATCCTTACTACATGAACTGGCTTTTTAGAGCCCACTCCCTATGGTGAGATGACTTGCTCAGCCTTGATACAAGGAGGAAGGGATGGCTCCTGACTCAACTTGATATGTTAGTCTGTATTGACTACTCAAAGGAGGCCTTACCTCCTTTGAGAAGTGGGTGGAGGACGGAGTATTGAGGAAATGGAAAAGGTAGGAGGAGTGGGAGAAGAGGGAGGGGAAATAGTGGAAGGTATGTAAAAGAAATTCTACTAATAATTTAAAAATATTTTTAAAAAGAAAAAAGTAGATGCCCCAAGGTGCACCATGAGGCCCTTTTTCCCCCGAAATGCAAAAATAAACACTAGCTACATAAATAAAGTTCGTGCCAGCAGCTGTATGGCCCCTATCTTTCATTCTACAGTGAGTCATCGGATGATTTTATCCAGCCTCAAAAGCCATTTTCTGCACGGCTGCCAGTCACTGACAAAAAAATAGATTATCAGAAAGCCTGTAATATTTTCCACTTTCATGGGAATTGCAATAGGAACAAGAAAGGTATATGACATTTGTGTTATATTATCCTGGATACAGGAGACCTGGATCTGAGGTTTTGTTGTTGTTGTTGTTGTTGTTGTTGTTGTTGTTGTTGTTTTGGGGTTTGTCTGTTGTTATTTCTTGCACAGTCAATTAAGTACAGTGGGGTTTCTGTCTTCAGAATAAAACACAATCAGTAGAAATTTAGTCTAATACAGAAAATGGGGGGAAGGTGAGATGTGTGGAAAGGATGATGTTTGTGGTGAATGCAAAGTCAAAACGAGGCACATCTATTTCTTTTGACCTCATTTTAAATTATATTACACAAAATATCAATCATTTAGATACTGAATTTGGACCAGTGAGATAACTCACAGAGTAAAGGTAATTACCAGCAAGCTGGACAACCTGAGTTTGGTCCCAGGACCTCATGAGGGGAAGGAGAGAACCTGTTCATGCAAGTTGTCTTTTGACAACCATATAGGCAATGTGACAAATACCGTATACACACATGCTCAGACACACATGCCAAAAAAACTAAATTAATCAATGTTTAAGCTTTTTTAATATATTTGCCACACACTTCCTGAAACTTTTGTGACATTTTTCTAGAGCTTAGGCCATTCTTAAGCTTTAATCAGACCATTCCTCATTTTGTGTAATTAAATTCCATTTCAATTTTCCAACCTTTATTTCCCGGATATCGTAAGGTAGTGCTAACAGAGGTCCCAGCACCCACCCAACCTTCCTAGCTTGTTTATTTTTTAATGACTTCACTCCCATCACTGTTTCTCGGTTCACTGACAGAGCACTAAAATCTCCAGTTCTTAAATTAGACAGCTTTGTGGGAGGAAATTCACAGAATTTGTCTTTAGCTTGTACAAAAGAATCACACATCTGCAACTCAGTTCACTTGAAATAAGTCTTGCTGCAGAAAACCCAAGGATGTCAGTATTCCCCAGCTCTAGTTCAAGTTGGCAGTAAGTATTACAAAGTAATGTCGCCCACATGTGCTCAATTTCAGTGAACTAACTAGTTAACATAAGGTAATGGGGCTGAGCTTAAATATTTAAAGTTATGCACGACCCTGAATCATCACAGCAGGCAAGGGGTCTAAGGAGAGAGGTCCTAACCTCTTAGTGTGAGGGACATGGTGTGAGGAGTCTTCAGCGATGAAATACTGTTATCTCTGCTCCATGATCTCAATCCTACTTTAATCCCAATGTCTCTAAGATGAACAAAAACCCTGCTGCTGTTCTATGCACAGCCTTTTCAGGAGTCCAGTTCCTCCAGGCGAGCTCCTCTGCCCAGATCTGAGTCAGGCTTCAGCTGCAGGCTTCATTGAATTTGCAATCAATGGGAGGAGACCAGGGAACTGAGTGAAAGGAAAAGCCTGAAAGAAGGGCCCAGGAGATGGACTGAACCCCCCATCAATGTTCAAATTCCATCACCAAACAAGTGATAGCAATGCTAATTTGGTGGCTGAGGTGAATTCTGCTCTGAGAGAAGAGAGTGTTAGACAGTCCTGTCCACTGCAGGAGAGTGTGTGATTGACCTAAGTATGAGATGAACAACCCAGATATATTATCATAGATCTACCTAGCAAGTATATAGATTTGCTCACAACTGTTGAAAATTAGATTAAAAGGGAATAGTGCCATTTCTGGGACAGCTGCCTACCATGTGAGAGTACGCCTGTCACTAGATGATATTATCAAAATGCATAAAAGTAAAAAGCCAGTATGGATACACACCAATGACTCTAGTACTCAAGAAGCAGAGACAGGAGGATGGCCATGAGCTTAAAGTCAATATTGGTTTCAGAGTGAGTTCCAGGACAGCCTATACTGTGGAGTATGTTCTTGAGAAAAGCTAAAGTAAAAAGTAGGGGGAGGGGAAATGGGATGGGGGGAAATAAGAAGGAAGGTGGAAACCTGATGCTGCCATAGCGTTTTGTCCAGCAGTTCCCTCACACATATAAGAAAGGTAATAACTATACCTGTGCTCTCCGGCTACCTTTCAGGTCTGCTGATTTGAGTTCCTTTGGTCTTACCCACAGAGTGACAAACGAGGTCAACTGTCTCACACCCTCTTCCATAAACTTGTAAGAAAACTTTCATGGAGTCTTCGGGGTGCCTACCATCTGTTAGCCCTGGCTATAATCCAAGCAGAAAATATGAGCTCATGCTTAAAAAAAAAAGAATTCCACACTTTCCAGTTGCAGTTTTCTCAAACCTTAAAATACCGATACTCTAAAAACAAGCAAAACCCAAGACTAAAAGAGAGGAAGCAAACAAATTAGGTCACTCATCTTGCCCATCTGTGTCTGGGAGTTTAAGTCTGAAACTGGAAGTGATATCCCCAGACTAAGAAATGGCTTGACCTAATGAATGGGAATAATTTATAAGTGCCTGTGTGATGGAGTAAGGTACCTGGTGGGGATGTGCTCATCATGGTGAGCCAAGGTCCTCAGATGGGACACTGTTACTTAAAGGAAGACAAACAGCTACATGGTCCAGCTAGTACCACTTCTGTCAAATACCGAATATTTTTGTCAAACTACCTCAAAAGGCCTTTATGTTGGCAGAAACTTAGAGCATTGAAGTCCATGATGATGCCATTTGGTTTTATGTCTTCCTCTCTCTGCCTCACACTTTTCCACAGATGAAGAAAACTAAGAGCATTGAATGGTTTGCCCAATGTGGGTCAGATGAGTGTCTGCATTTTCAGTCATGACACTGACTTCCACTGAGTAAAGTAAAACTTATCAAAAGATGGAGATTCACACAGTAACTTGGAAGTGAAGCTCAGGAAAGGATGATGCTCAAACTACAGCCCCTGAGTGGTTCTGATTAGAGCACACCACCTTGGGTGAGAAGGACTATGGCCCTAGGTCTGCCCTTACAACACTCTAATAACATTACCCATTGGCTAGTTATAGGAGTAAAGCTGTGTCCCAGCTCAAGGACAGAGAGACTGAGAAGTAAAAGCTGTTGGATTTTTCTGCATTTAATTTGAGACCCATAGCTCTCACCCTTACTCCTCCAAAATGATTAAAAATGTTGGAGATTTCTCAGCATAGAATTCAAGCACTGACTACCAAAATTAATAATAAAAGTTAATGCTGTACGTCCTCTCGTGGGGCTCGTGGAAAAATTGGAAATGACCACTGCTTTGAAACACTGTTTATTATTATGTCTCTCTGGACTAGTTTTTCTTTCCTTCTGCAAATATATATCAGGCACTTAGCATGCTGGAGGCGATATGTTGGGTTCTGGGGACACAAAGTGATGGAAGGATGTGTCCCCTGAAGGCCCTATTGACTAGTAGTAAAGGACATTGAACAAGCAATTGCAAGAATAGGATGCAATTGCAAATTAATTAAAAATTTGACAATTCCCAAAACAAGGAATCGCATGTCAGTGAAACATTCTAATAAGAAAACCTGAATTCCATTTTTAAAATCCTTCTCTGAGAAGTACCCTTTCAGCTTGGAAAAGCTAAAGAGAACAAAGAGAAATAACTAACTGGTTGTAAAAAAGAGTGAGTGTTTCTACTAACTGCCCTTAGCATTCGTACAGGGAGTTCCCTGAACCTGATACCTCACTAACAGGTACTAAATAATCACTGGGTAAAACAATGAAACAAGTCACCTGAGGAAAACTGAATTCACAGCTTGGGTTTTTTTTTAAAGACCTTTCAAAGGGAAAGAATGAAGCAAAACCAACTGTCCCAAAGAAAGATGCTCAAGCCAGAAGTCAAAAGACCACTCACAGTTATCAAGGTAATTAGGTAGCTTAATCATGTATTCAATGGAGCCATCATGGTTCCCATCTAGCAAGTGCCAGGCTGCAGAACCAAACAGAATGCAACACTTGCCTGTACTTCATTTATTCTCTTGCAAAAAGAAGAGATGAATATTTAGCTCAGTGTGACAGGTGCCACTAAAGACAACATGCCAAATGATGTCGTCCCCACAGTAGGGGTAGGTAAATCATCTAGGGACAATCAGGGATGTTTAAAGAGGATAATGGTAACAGAAAGAGAAAGCCAGGGTCTGGATTAACTATAGGTCTGGACATACCAGGTGATGCTAATGTTTGAGGAACTGGTGTGCCCATTCTCATATTGTCTTTCAGCCACAGCAATATCCCCTTATTATATGAAGCACAACAGATTTTGCCATATTTGCCCCATGTAATAATTAAAGATTTATTTTTGGCATCTTAGTATCAAAATAGAAATTCAAGCTTAGCTGGTCATAGTAGAGAATGCCTATAATTCTAGTACTTAGGAAGTGGAGACACAGAAGGATTAGGAGTTCAAGGTCAGCCTTCTGATACCTGGTGACTTTAAGGCTACATGAGATAGTGAAGAAACCTACATGAGGGAAAAATAGTTGAGAATAAAGGGGTTTTTTTTAATCTTTTAAGTGTGGAGAAAAAAAATTGAGTGTCCACAGCTAGAGGCCTAAGTAATGTTGAGAATGCACAAGAAAATACAAGTCAATTTTTCCACTCCAATAGGTGAAGTGTATATAGTCCAGAGACAAGATAAGACCTCAGAGAAGGTGAGAGCAAGTCCCAACCTAGCCTTTCTGAGCTGAGCACCAGAGATCAGGGCTTTGTGAGAATAGCAACAGAACCCTTTGCATGTGTGAGGAGTACAAACTGGAAACACATGCCTTCCTCATCAAGGTCTTAGCTGCATTCACAGTCTCTGCTGCTTGGTTTATAACTGAGAGGGAAGCAGAATTGAGACACTGCTTACAGAGGCCTTGTGACTATGACCACAGACATGCAGTGTGCTACAGGGCAGAAACAGAAGCAATTAGATACCTCAACAAAGACAGGCCAATGAACAACAAGATGCTGACCAGAATCTGCAACCAACTGGGACTGTGACACTTTGAAGACCTCCTCAGGCCTGAGAACAGACAGCTCTGAGAACAGAAGGGGAAGGCTCTGGCAGTCCCTTTATTGGCCAGTAATAAAATCTGTTTCAAGTCAAACACAGTCAAAAAGATGAAGTTATGCTGAGCCACAGAACCAGAGAGTACATACAGATTGTGCATTTGTATGAAGGATACACGTATGTATATCAAGTATACACTATACTTCTCTTTGTAATCTGTGAAATTTTGGACTACTGTGAAAGTGAGAAAAACCATCATTAAAAGAATAATTAGAGAAGCTGGCAGGCTTATAGACAGATGCCATTTTGTGTTTTGATAACTGAAATCAGACTACAAGATGGCAGAAGAAGATAATAACTCTTCCAGAAAGGCTTAAGAGGAAACAGAAAATGAACTTATTTTGATCCTAAAATCTTGACCTGTAGCCTTGAAACCATACACTTCTAGACCATTGGTGTTGTGGAGAGTAGCATGGAGAAACTGAGAGAGAGAGAGAGAGGCATGATGGGATGGGAGGGAACAGATATGGGAGGAGCTGGAGAGTGGAAAGAGAAGGGAGGAAATAATATAATTATATTTTAACTACAATGTAAAAAAATCCACCAATTAATTAATTTTAAAAAGAAGCTAGGTGTGTAGTGTCAGCTTAATAGCAGGGTAATGTTTGTGATAGAATTCAAACCCTTATCTGTAGTCAAATTCCATGTTCTTTTCCTTTTACCACAACATCTGAAGAATTAACAACTGTGTTCTTTCATAATTACCGAAAGATTCAACCCTTTCAGGAACAATTTATGATAAACTTCTTTAGCAAACAGTGTGGATGAATAGTATGATGTTTTTAAAATGCTCACCAGAGTCCAAAGCAAAATGTGTCATGACTGATGATAGATGATAGATAGATAGATAAATAGATAGATGATAGATAGAACAGATATAGATCGTGTGTGTGTGTGTGTGTGTGTGTGTGTGTGTGTGTGTGTGTATTCCAATAGAGAAAATAGGGCCCACTGAATCCATTATACTAATGTGGTAGATATTTGTGTGGTGGGAATTAAGGAACAGAAGAGAGTGACTACAATGACCTAGATTAGCCCTAACAAAGTTCAAAAGAACATAATCAATAGGGATTTTAGGTTTTCCTGGTCCCAGCAGTCCCTATCCCTCTTACTCTTTGATATTTTGACTGTTCAGAAACCACATGTATAAAGCGATTGCAGTTACCTTGGTCAGTTTCACTTCAAGCACATGGCTGCTATGGATCCGACTGTCAAAATGAGCTACCTCTTTGGAAGATGACTTCACCTTGGCAATGATCTTCACATATGAGAAAACAATCACAGCCGTTGGGAGCAGGAGGCAGAAGAAGAGGATGCTCAGGATGAACACCTGACCCCCACCTGAAGCCTGGGCCATCCACCAGTCCAGGGTGCATGAGGTTCCGAAGGGCTCAGGTACATAGTCCCCCAGGCCCACCAAGGGCATGGTGGTCCAAAAGGAAGCATAAGCCCAGATGACTGCCAGGCAGATGTAGGCATGCTTTCTCTTCAGCCAGACCCCTGGAGGTGGAAAAAATAGCATTACCCTCACAGAACCTGCCCTCCACCCATATACCTCCCCTGGACATGTCAAATTCCATCTCCAAAGATTTATTCCACTGAATTCTGGGAGACGTGGACAGATAATTGAAGCCTGAGGGAGAGCGAAGTCAAGAGAGGGAATGTTCCAGAGCTGGAGCCTTTGTCCAAGAGGATGCAATTTGAAGAGAATTCACAGAAACAGTTTTCTCTAGGCACCTAGGAGCTTCGGGAGGGAGAAGTGACACGGGGTAGTAGGGGAGAGGGGAACAGACAGCAAAAGGAGGAGACGCTGAAGACAGTGAGGAGCTTGGGAAAACATCTCCAGAGTATGTTAGCCAGTGGTCCAAGAATTGAAAGGAGAATCCTTCCCAAAAGGTGAGAAATCACGAAGGATTGGTTGTCCCTTTCAAACAGCCTTATTCCTAAAACCTATTGTGTGTCTCTGCCCTTTCTTAGCCTAAGAGCTGGTTAAAGTGAGTCTTGATCCTAACTCTGTGTGGTGACACTGATGTAGATGACTCTGCTTAAAATTTTATGCAGTTTGTTTTTAGTTGTTGTTATACATGAGACAGTGAAGCACACATAACCATGTCACACAATCTGGTTAGGTTTGTCACACATGCTGTGAAAGTAACTCTGAAAAAATGACTTGAAGAAGTTCGGGGACAGGGATGGGGGCTCTGTGTATCAACACTAGTTTCTTAACCAAAAATGCTGCAGTAATTTTAAAATAATGTTTAAAATGTTGTAAAAGGCTAGTGATCATTTCCCAGCGTTCAACAGAGTCACCAAAGCAAGGTGAGCAGCAGCTCGTATGGACATTTTCTCTGCACCCCACTTAGCACATTGCACGAGGGCCAAAGGAGTGGCTCCTTGTTGCTTTAGTTACACAATATCAGGTAAGAAATAGGAAAATACATGAAGGAAATCTAAATGATTTCTTCCATGGACACTGGGAGTCGGCTTCTGTTATGAGCAAGTGAGACTTAACTCACTGAGCCCACAATTCTGAAGGAGTGTGTCATGTCACCCTCCTAAAGACTCGCCATTCTTAATAGTAAGGAGGGTTCTGCTGACATATTGTTTATGGGTTTGTGGTTGGCTTCTTTGTTTTCTTATTTATTTTGAGACATAGCTCTAGTCCATGTTAGCCTCAGACTGGCTCTATAGCTGAGGATGTCCTTAGACTTCTGATCCTCTGCCTCCATCTTCTAAGAACTGGAATTAGAAGTGTATCCCCCACTGTGGCTAGTTCATATGGTGCTGGGGATAGAATTCAGGGCATTGTGCACACCAGGCAAGCATTCTGCCACCTGAGCTCTCTCCCCAGACTTTGCTTAAAGGTTCTAATGAGGTTTAAAGTAAATGAAACAGTGTCAGTTTTACATTAACATGAACATTTTCTCCTGTGTACATGTCTCGTCACTAAGAAAAAAAATAGAACGAATTGTTTCTATGCTCAGTTGTCTATATTTTCTCAAATATATAGCATTACACATCATGAAGTATAAAATTCCTCAAGCCCAACACAAGAAGGGTAGTGATCAGGTAGCCACAAAGGTCTGTCAGCTCTTGATTATCCACTATAACGCATCAAACACTGGCAGAGATCATGAACATATATTCATAAGGATGTGCATAGGCATACGGATAAGCATTGATAGTGAAGGTTACTTAGTGAGATGCTTTCATACTTACATTCGAGTATGGTGAAAGGCTGTCAAGTACAGGAGGGAGTAGATTAGTAGATGGGTTCTGTGTTGCTCCAGAAGTCAGAACTAGGACCAATGGGTGGAGGTTACTGGGAGGCAGTTTTGTCTCAATATAAGGAATAACATTTTAACAATGAGAGCAGACCAATCAGAGAATGGGCTGCCTTGTGCAATAGTAAGCTCCCCGTCACTGGTCACTGGAATTACTCAAGAGTACCAACGGTAATCTTTCAGAGTGAATGACTGTTTACATGGTAGGAAGGGCTGAATATCCCCAAGTGACCTTTTAAATTCCAATATGCTAGAGAACACACTGTGTGGAGGGTCCAATAGTGAATCAGATTAAATGATGAAATATCACTGAAGGTCAAATTAGAAGAATCTAGATAATATATACATTTTGCATACAGTTTTTGCCCTGACATGATTCTGATAATATATAGCAGTGTCCTGTCTTTAGTTAAAACAAAGTTTAAACTCAAGATGACATGTTTAAACAGGCATCAAGGTTTAGTGCTCCTCAAATACCCTCAGGAAGTTGAACTTTCTGTTTTCCTATCTATAAAATCTATTATTTCAATTAAAAATCAGTTTGTTATGCTAAAAAAAAAGATTATGGTAAGAATTAGAGTCTGGTACCAAACTACATATTTTGACTCAGGCTATTTCTACTGGAAGTTTCAGATGTTTATGAAAAAAGATACAATCTTTTAATGGGTTTTTAATCATGAAGACATTTACAACTACCCTCCTTCTGCCCTGTGAACTCCTTTAGAGTCTCGGTATTATAAATTGCTTAAGCACCCAAGAAAATTTTTCTTGTCACAACTATCTGCTGGCCATTCTCTGTCATTTGGACTTAGCCATTCAACCTAGTCAGTTCAAACAGCTCTATGCAAAGGAAGTCAGAACTACTTCCTGGGTTGGTCTGGTTCTTAATATTAAAATTAAATGCCCCCTAATTTTCTCCTTCTGGTTGAATAAATTCCCAGAATCCCCAGAACCAAGAGTACAAAACAATTTAACTAGCAGAGTAATCTAATCTTGAAAATGCAAAGCTCTGAAGAGTCTATTATTGCTGCCTCACCAGTTCCCTTAGTTAGCAGCTCCTCTATCCACCAACACCAAAACAGACCAGCATGGCAGCATTGCAGTGTGTGTTTTCTTTCAGGGAGGAACATCTGTATGGCTCTCTAAGCCTGGAGAACATTCAGGAATTGCCCATCTCTGAAAACATAGGGAACCTGAAGAATCACAGACAACTCTTCTTATAATTACAGAAACTTGAGTAGGACATCAGCTACCTATCCAAGACCTGATCATGTTCATACAATTTTTGTTGTTTCTTGCATGGAGAAGTGTGATAGACATTTCCATATTTTATTTTTTAAAAATGAGACATTTAAAAGCTAAAGGCATTATTATAAAAGTAGTACTAAAGGAAATATACATCGATATAGGTCAAATCAAAAGGTACAGTGGAACAAGACAGGCCATGAATAGAAGTATTCTTGGTCAATGAAGTTATTAATAACCTTTGTTCACTGTGTAGAGTATATGCAGCTCTAACACTCAAACCATCTAACAT
Source organism: Sigmodon hispidus (assembly GCA_004025045.1). Taxonomy (NCBI): domain Eukaryota; kingdom Metazoa; phylum Chordata; class Mammalia; order Rodentia; family Cricetidae; genus Sigmodon; species Sigmodon hispidus. The sequence continues at coordinate 50,233 of PVIH01003142.1, read as the reverse complement.
TCACTATCAGGGAACAAGGAACCTTCCCACTTACCATAAGATAGATAGCAGATCTTCAGATATCGGTCCAGGCTAACAGCAGTCATGGTAATAAGGCTTCCACAGCCAAAGAAAAATCCAGCCCATCCATACCAGCGGCAGCCAAACCAGCCAAACACCCATCGGTGGCAGAAGCAGGAGATGATGGTGAACGGCTTACCTATAACTAGAGTGCCAAGCAGGTGTCAAAGGAAGTCCCTTACCTTTAAAACCTCTCCACTTGCTCACTCAGCTCAGCTGGCTCTTCCTCCCCATAGACACATTTTAAGGTGTGAGTATACACTTGGATCTATACATACCATACACATAACATACACATACACACTTCATTACACAGACCTGATAAATTGGTAAGTTTCTGACAGCCCATTGCTGACCCACCAAAACTAAATGATAAAACCCTGTTGTTGAATGCAACAGGTCTTGGTCATAGACATAAAGTGATCAAGCTGGAAGTGGGCTAAAGTTTCCTCTGTGTTGGGTAATTCTCATAGTGCTGGAAGGTGCTCTGCAGACTGCTGGGAGAGAATTGTCCTCAGCAATCCTACTCAGCTGTAGATGATATATTCAGTAAGAGTACCATGAGTCTATGCTATGGGGTATCTTTCTATATACTGTGAATATGTGATGCGGCCATTGATTGATAGATAAAGCTGCATTGGCCTATGGCAAGGCAAGATAGAGTCAGGTGGGAAATCCAAGCAGAAATACAGGAAAAGGATGGAGTCTGGGAGATGCCAGCCAGCCAGCCAGCCAAACACCTAAAGAGACAGGTAATGCCACAGCCACATGACAATACATAGATTAATAAAAAATGGGATAATTTAAGATGTAAGAGCCATATAGTAATAAGCCTGAGCCATTGGCCAAACATTTGTAATTAATATTAAGCTTCTGAGTGATTGCTAAAACAACAGCTACTGTGGTATTGGGCAGGACAGAAAAGCCTACACATACAAGTCTACTTGTGCAATAATGAATAATGCCACAACTGTTGTATGAATAATCAACTAGGTTCTGATTGTATTTGAATCCTGCTCCGGAAGTAAAAGTTCACATCCAGAACTGTAAACCCAATCAAAAGATGGTGGATTGGGAAGTGCTAGACAATGTAAAGAAGCTACTACTGTTGTCCTGCTAAAGAAGCATGATATGCCTTTAAATAACTATGTTTATGCCCACAGATTAATGCTGCTGTCAGCTCTAGCCAGAGAAATGTCATTTTGCAGTTAACAGTAGTGACTTCAGAGACAACTGGCAAAAGTGATGAGAATAAATGACTGTTAAATGTCATTTATTCACACCTCTATCTATCTGTCTCAGAGAACAACTCAGACAGAGCAAGAAAGACATGATATTTACACTAAAATATTTGAAAGAACATTTTTCATAAAGCATAATTTTTCTAAACTGGGTTCCCTCCTTTACTGCCTGAGATTCCATTGCTTTTCTCCCATCCAAAACTGAATGTTCAGGCTTGAGTGTTCAGCAGGAACAGGGTTTTCTACAGTGACCTGCAAGTGTCTATCCAACACACCAACCTTATTGGCAGATGTATAACATGGCCTACAAAACACCTATACTCAGCCAGTCAAACAATACCCAAAAGATGATCAATTCAAGACTCTTACAAATTTCCAGTTCAGAAAATATTTTGTGTCCAAATGTATTGACTATTGAGCCCTGATGATGTGACCAATTACTCGATAGATTATGAAGTATGTTTCATCTAAGTAGGGGGAGTGACCTGAAATAAGACCCCTTTGCTTGCTCTTGAGACTCTTTTTCTTCTGTTGGGTTTTCTTCTTCAGCCTTGGTGTGAGGGCTTTTGCCTTGTCTTATATTTTTTATTGTGTTTTGTTGTCTCTTGGAGGCTTGCTCTTATCTGAAGGGAGATGGAGAAAGAGTAGATCTGGAGAAAAGGAGAGCTGGGGCATGGGCGAAGACTTGAGGAAGGGAAGCTAGTTAGGATATATCATGTGAGCAAAGAATCTATTTTCAATAATTAATAAAAGACAACAACCCTTAAACCAAAAAAAAAATATTTCAAAGCAAAGAATTCTAAACAGTATGTGTGCAATGCACCAGCTTTCAAAGTCTGCTGACACTCCACTGTATAGTCTCATGGATGACAAATAATTAGAGTTTCAATTCACTTAATTTATATTTCTTGTGTTATTACAACATCCAAGATTCACAGAATAATGTTAAATAGAAGCAATCCTAAGAGGCACCCACGTAGTGACTAATTTTAAAAACAAATGGTTTTTTTAATGGTTTTGGTTGATGTTGTAATAAGTTTCTGAAGTGTTTGCCTGGTGCCCACAAGTCCCTGGTTCAATCTTCAGTGCACACAAACCAGATATGGTGGCACCCCTATAACTGTAGCAGCCAGGAATTAGAGGCTGCAGAATCAGGAGTTCAAGTTAAATACCATACGTTGTGAGTTTCCTGTCATTCTGGACCACATGAGACCCTGACTCAAAAGGAAGGAAAGAAGGAAGGAAAGAAAAATGATGGAAGGAAATAGGGAAGGGAGAAAGGAAGATAGTTTTAAATCTTTTATTATTCAATGCTTTTTAATCAAAAGTATTCCTTTATCATACTAGTTTGTTAAGGATTTTTAACAAGAAATACATCTTGTTTTATTAAAAGTTTTACAATCCCACCTCTCATGAATTTTTATGCACTGATCATGAGTTTTCTGTTCTGTTGAATCTTTTAATCCAATTTCTTCTGCAGTGAGAGAGTGAGCATGTCAGCTGGTTTCTGACACTAGAAGTATCTTCTTTCACTCAGTTAAGCCCTAAAAAGGGAGACTTGGGAGAGTAAAGGGGGAGGTGGGTGGTTTGGATAGGAATGGCCCCATAGACTCATGTGTTTAAATGCTTGGCCCATAGGGAGCAGCGCTGTTAGAAGGTGTGGCCTTGTTGAAGTAGGTGTGGCTTTGATGGAAGAAGTGTGTCACTGCGGAGGTGGGCTTTGAGGTCTGTCATGCTCAAGCCACATCTGGTGTGACAGTTCACTTCCTGTTGCCTGCATATCAAGATGCAGAGCTCATCTCCTTCTCCAACACCATGTCTGCCTGCACACTGCCATGTCCCACCATGATGATAATGGACTAAACCTTTGAATTGTAAACCAGCCCCAATTAAATGTTTTTCTTTATAATAATTGTTGTGGATATGGTTCTCTTAACGGCAATATAAATCCTAAGACAATGGGGAAAACGCTATTTTGAGAAACTATAGGCTTTACATATCTTGAATTCAGAATGGGAAACTGAAAGGCCACAGAGGTTTTAGTTTCACACATAGTCTCTTAATCTACCATGTGTTTGTTTGCGCGTGTATGTGTGTGTGTTAAAATGATATATAGATATATGTTCATTTTACTATTTCCTGTGGTTATTATCAATAAATACAAAACAGAAATTCATGCATTTCCATGGAAATCAGAGGATTCAAGACATGAAAAATGGGATGAGTCATGTAGAAGAAACATTACTACTATAGTGGTTTTCAAATGCCCCTCCCTCAGGCTCCTCTGATAACACATATAGTTCTGTGTATGTATACTTATGTGCATTCGTATGTATACATGTGTACCATTGCACATGGCTCAGTATATGTGCATATCTGCATGTGCACAGGTACGTGAAAGGGTGTATGCAAGGGTGCAACCATCTGTTTGTGCTTGACTCTGTGTGTGTGAGAGGAGACTGAACAGAAGGAGCCCATCCTTTTTCCAATCACAAAAAAATCATCTTATTTATGACTAATGTATGACATCATTTGATGTTTGGCATTGTTTACTAATACAAGAGAACTACAGGAAGGGAAACAGGAGTGAGTAGGGGTAAGGGGAAAGAGGATAAGAGGAGAGAGAAATCAATGAAAAGTATGAAGACAATCCTGTAAGGAAACTCGTTACTTTGGATACTATTTCTAAAAACCTAACAGAAACTGTTTAGTAATAACTTCTTTAAGCTCCTTCAGGTTTAGATTAAAATGAGATTTCCATGTTCTCTTGCAATTTTACCTTTTCTGTTCATTCTTTGTCTCACTTGTTCTGTTGAGTTTTTGCACATTCAAATACAACAGAGATGGTTTAATAAATGTAAAGTTCAAGCACCAGATAGCTATTAGTAAAAAAAAAAAAAAAAAAAAAAAAAAAAAAAAAAAAAAAAAAAAAAGACAGCTATTAGTAATACAAGGTTCAATGTATTTACAACCAGGTCCAGAGAAGAGGGAGGTAGCATGACAGAATGATAAATAGGAATTATTGAGGTGAAGAAAAATAGAGTACAGAGATAGACAGGAATTGCTATTTTACGTAAGGGAGTGACATTTAGATAGAGTCAAAATCAGTGGACTGAAGAGTCTTCTGGCGAGAAGACAGTAAACTCCAAACTTGTGGAGAATCCCCTTGTGTGGAAACCAAAGCAGCAGAAAAGAGAAAAAAATAAGTCCAACAGACCAAAACTAGTGTCTGTGCTAGGTCTGGGGGGAAGGAGAGGGTGATTGGTTGGTTTTTGAGGATCCCACGTAGCCCAAACTGGCCTCTGTAGCTACAATACAGGATGACCTTGAACTCCTGATCCACTTGTCTTCACCTCCCAAGTACTGGAGTTATTAGCTATAACTCTGTGCTCAGCCTGGAGCCTTTGATGTGTCTTGTAGGCAAGGTCATTTACAGCAAGCATACATACATACATACATACATACATACACACACACACATACATACATCTGTGTGTCTCTCTGTCTGTCTCTGTCATCCTGGCTATTGTTAGAGTTACAGCAGCTGTTCTGTTTTTATTGCCTCTTCCTCTGCCCCCCTGCCCCCTGCCCCTCTGCCCCCTGCCTCTCTGCCTTTGCTTCAGATCAATGTCCAGGACTTCCAATCCCTAGATCAGCTGATACAATATGTTTGGAAAGAACTGAGGCCAAGGTTTACTTTCTCAGACTCTCCAGCTCACTCTACTGCATGTTCTTGAGGAAGAACCTTTATGCCTAAGACAATCTGCATTAGTTGCATAAATGTAACACATCTGATTCTAGAATGTGCTTCTTCAGTATTTAGAACAGAATGCAGATGGGTCAGGGGAGAGAGAAATTTTTTAGGATGTATTGGAAGAAAGTGTATTACAGATGCTCAACGTGACCTAGGTTAACTAGAGAAAATTCAGGTGGAAGAAAATAGCTTCTGGTTGTATTCCTGTAAGTGCATTTGCAGGGAAGGTAGGAAGAGGGTCCTTTCTGCCGTCTCAGAGCAGACTAGCAAAGCTGAGGACAGTTTCAAAGTATCAATTAAGAAGAGCTTTCGAGCCTGATCTACCTGATCTACGTCAACCTTCCGCAACAGTCAGTATTATTCTCAGGTGAAAGATGTAGCTGAAATGGCAGAGTTCACTAGGACAGACATTTTAGACTCAGAACGAGGAAGGGAGACTTAGTTTAGGAGAAAAAAAAAAAAAAGACCATTCTTGCTGCTGTAGCGCCATCGCGTGGCCACAGTAAAACGGCAGCCACTTTGCAGCCTCTCAAAAGCTCCTGTGTCACACACAGAAAGGGGCTGGGTGCTGCATTCCTCTTCTGTTGGGCACGTACATTTACCACGTGAGAGCTTTTGATACTGGCAACGCCTCTCCAAGTAATAGGAGCAGGCAAACTCTCAGAAAAAAAAAAAAGGACAACACGTTTGCTGTTTAATATTGTAGCAATTTGACTGCTCAAGGATTATTATTAAGCTTTTTCAAAAATTCCCTCGTAAAACCAAACACAGCAAACACTTCATTAACAGCCTGAAAGCACAGCTTGATTCCAAGTAAAGGTTAGATTATAGCTAGGCAGCACTAGGACTTTATAGAAGAGATGTCAACATGACACAGGATTACTCGTTCTTAAATGAGTCACAGTTCAAGAAAATATATTACAGTTCCTCTCTGCTGGGTGAAAAGCCTAAGAAGCAAAAAAATAAATAAATAATACACACACATGTGGTGATGTATGTCTGTACCTCTGTGTGTCTTTGTGTGTGTGGTGTATGTGCAGGTGCACACATCTGTTTGTGCACATGTGTAGACCAAAAGTCACTTTTGATGTCTTCCTGCCTTAACTGGAGGACCAGGGTCTTTCACTGAAGCCCCATGGTGTTCCTGTCTGTCTCCACTTCTCAATGCTGGGATTACAGATATGTATTGTCACAACGTGGATGCTGAGGGTCCACACTGATGACTATAGCAAGCACTTTGCCCATGGAGCCCTCAGCCACTTGAATTAAACTTTAAGACATGAGCACTTTTAGTGACCCCAGAAATGTTTTTCGTGCAACCAACTTTAAGAACCATGGAAGCAGAAGCTTGTGATCAGTCCTAAAGTTACAATTAAGATCACCATTGGCCCAGCAGCTCTCCTCTCCACCCCTCTCCTCTTACAGTGACCTGTGACCATCTTTGCTGGCAATTTTCCTTCAAGAAACCATTCTTTTATAGTTTATTTTTACTATATTTCCATGAGAGTGAGAAAACAGTCATGGAGTGCAAAGCAGTGGGCTGTTAGATTGTGATTCTATAACTCAGTGCATTCTGAGATATATATTATGTGTTGTCCAAAGAAACACCTTATTGCTTAAAATGCCTTGGGCATGGCCAGAACTCAACAATGAGCTGGGAAATGACTCCATGGATAGATTGATTGTCATATAAGTTTGAGGACCAGTGTTCATATTCTCAGTACCCATGCATGTAAACACTGGGTGGCCAGCCCACAGGAGCAAAGAGTGAATTCCCCAAGGCAAGCTAGATAAATAGAGAAGCAAACTGGCAAGCTATAAATAAATCCAAGTGAGAAATTCTGCTTCAATACATAAGGTAGAGAAGGATCAAGAAAAACACTGACATCAGCTTTTGGACAACACACACACATGCACCACACAAGCATGTGCCCCCACACACATTAATATGCATGTATGCACATATACACATAAATGTGTAACCCTACAAATTTGCCCAAATATCTGAATATGCATATGCACACATAGGTATGCACAAAAAAATAAGAAAGAAATAAAATATTCAACAACAACAACAAAAGTCTAATCATAGTGTCACATGCCTGCGATTTTAGCTGGAAAGTTAGATTTAGGCGGAAGACAAGAGGATGAAGAGTTTGAGTCATCCTCATCTACATATCAAGGCAGGGAACAGCCTAGGCTACAGAAGACCTCATCTCAGAAGGAAAAGAGGGAAAACAAAGAAAGAAATAAACAAGGAAGAAAGAAAAGAGAATTTTTCTATTCTTATTTTTGTATAATAAATTTTGATCATATTGTTCCCTTCCTCCAACTCCCCCCAGAATCTGACTACCTCCCTACCCACTCAACCCCATGCTCTCTCTCTAGAGTGAAACAAGCACGCAAAAGACAGGAAGGACAGAGAGAGAGAGAGAGAGAGAGAGAGAGAGAGAGAGAGAGAGAGAGAGAGAGAGAGAGAGAACAAACAGAAAACCAATAGAAAAAGAACAGCCAAAACAAACGCCAATCAAAAACCATGGAGTTTCTTTAACCTGTCCTGGAGTGTGGCAGTCCATTGAAGAAAACTTATTTCTTTTTCCTTTCCTACCAGGTATCAATTGCAAATAGCTCCAAGTTGAGAAAGAGAAGTGGGCAGAAGTTCCTTACCTAACCAACGATAATAAATGTCAAATGCTCCCTTTTGCAGACATTTCATTGACTGTCTTACAAACACTTCAAATATGCTTTGTGAAGGTAAAAATAAAGGGGATGGTGGCAAGAGTGAGCTCAGAGCCAATGAGTGGTTTTGAATGACTAATATTTTAAACCCATGAAGAAGAAACAGAGTGGCTGTGTTTATTACCTGATATACCCAGATCACAGACTGCTAAATTGATAGTCATTATTTCAGCAGGTCTCAGTTTCTTCTTCCGTCTAGAAGACATATAGAGGACATACCCATTTCCAAATGTAGAGAGAATTCCTGCAAAGAAAAATAAATTTTCCCACCATTAGAATGAGGATTAGCATTCACTTGCATATGAAACACTTCTCAACTTCAAAAATGGATACCACAGATTCAGAGGGTAATGAGAGGCTACTAAATAAAAATCTAAATTAAGAAGATGAAATAAAAGCATGAATTGTGAATGACAGACAAGGGATGGGTTGCCTCGAAAGGAACAGGAGTCAGGGATTGCAGGTCTGAACTTACCCAGACAATGGAACCGCTAACTTCCCGGTTAGGGTGGGGAGGATGTGGGAATCCCAATGGTCAGTTCTTGTACTGGCCCCCAGGGCAGAGCATTTTCCTCAGCCATTTTTATAAAGTATTGACTTTATAAGGCTCCCTCCCTTGGAGAAGTGGGATCAACCCCTTAACTATCTGTTTATAAGTCCTGAAGGTAAAGTCAACCAAGAGAGGTGACTTCACTGCCACTGTGGGCTCTCAGAGGAGCACCAGCATGCAGGAAAACTGTGGTCAGAGGTGGCTGTTGTGAACCCTTCCAAGAAAGGGGTCATCTCCTGGACATAAGCCCCAGGACTTAGGCTCCTGGGGTAGTCTGGACCCTCAGTATCTGGAACACCAAATGCCTTCAGCTACCACTGGACTAGGTGTCAAGGGTAAGCGTGTAACAACTGATGACATGGGCACTCCCCCTCCCACCAAGGGGAGAGAAAGTGACCCTCAACCCACCAGACCTAATGACAATGACATACATGTGTCCCCAAGTTTGAATATTCTTTTATTAACAAGTTGGTTTGGGTATTACAATGCAACTGTTCGAAAGTTCTAATAAACACAGTTAAAATCAAAAAATAAAAAAGACCCATTATCTACTGACTGTATTTAAGAAAAGAATACACCTACTTCCATAGCTTAACATGTAGAGTAGATTTCCTCAGGAATTCTTGCTTCATAGTGTAGCTGTGTATAAATGGGAATCTGGTACAGCTGCCTTCAGTAGTAAGGAATAAGGAAAGCATTAAAGGAGAGACCCAGAGTTGTCTATTTTAATTTCTATTTTAATTTCTCCACCACAATTCATTTGGGGGGACAAGGGGAAAAATGTGTGTCTCTGCTGATGGCACAAAACCACCAGGACCTGACTGCATTGTGCTCCTAGGAAACACTGACTCTGGAGTCAAAGATGCTTAATGGTCCATGAAAGCCTCTTTAGCTTTCTTAAAGCCAAAGGAAAAAAAATGGGAGGAATTGTACAGTCCTGAAGCAAGTCAAATAAAAGACAACTTCTGCCTCCTAAGAAACCATCCAGCAAGGCACACTGGGAAAGGAAAGTGCAAAAATACAAATAGAACAAATTCTATCCATGTCATATCCAAAGTGAGCAAAATCAGGGAAGTAGTCCACGTGCAGTCAATTTAGAAGGTTGTCTGGCACCCCTTTGCTGCCAGCATCTCTTGGGAGTATTTATTACTTGCATCGCATTTCCTTACAATTTTATCAACCCTATTTCATAGGGTTTCACCCAGTGCCCATCGTAATTTTTAAAATAATGAATTTTATTAAATGCCATGTTCCATCATTTCCACAAGCAACCTTATCTGCAGATGAGCTTTAAGATAAATCAGATATATTTTCAACACTAAGGAAAAGAAGATTAAGACCATAGAAACTATGAATGGGGTAGACATTTTTTGATAATCAAAGTCCTGTATCTTTTGAAGATATGAAGGACAAAAAAACCTTCCTGTGCAGGCAGTAAATAAAGCAGGTGTTAATGTGAATAAGTGGAGAGTGGGAAATGGGTCTCACATATATTTCTTCTGCATGCCAAACTTGGGTTTCTATTTTCATTCTTCAGCTTCCCCTAGGACTCCTGGTAATTAACAAAAAGGACCGGGGATGTTGCTCTGTCCATCCTGGATCCTTAAGAATGACCTAGACATGGAGCAACCAGCCATGGGGTCAAGCCCAAGACATGGGTCTAGAAAGAGTCCAAGAATCTCCATCCTCAACCAAATCTACCCTTCTTCCCTCATCCCAAATGGCTGTCTGTGACTTCAATGTCTCTCCCTGGTTCACCTAACACTTCTTTAGCTTGGGGACTCTTTTTTCAACACCTAATTTCTAAGCTCGATACCTGGACTTCAATCTGACTCCCTTGAATTCATAAAGTGAAAAGTTCCCTCATTTTCCCTGCCCACACTGCTGAACTCTCTTGCTGAAATCCTTCAAGCTAGGAAGGAATGGGCTAATAGTCCTCCCTCTGTACATGGCCTAGAGAGCCAGTTACCTGGTTAAAGATGCTGTTTTCAAGTAGTTCCTTTCAACTGACTAAGAAAAACTAAGTTCAATTTATAAAATGCTTGCTGTCTGCCTTTTCTGATCACTCAGTTTAATAAAAACATGATGTGGACTTTAATCTGAGGCAGTCTCTAGTCTGGCAAAGGGCTTTTAGTTACTGCTAGATTGCCAGCCACTTATGAGTATCAAAGAATGGGTACTTCATATATTTGTGTTTGGAAAGACAAATTTAAATTAAGCAAAAAGTAGTCAAGTACTCATGGTAAGTACAAAAACCCTGGGAATTATTTTGCAATAAAGCACATTTTTTGTTTTTGTTTTTAATCTCATGAATTCTTTCTGCCTCAAGCACTGACCATAGAGGGATCTTGAGAACTTTCTAATGAGTTTTCTAATTTCAGAAATTACATGAAATTCTTCACCAGTCATAGACAGATGAAAGAGGCAGAGAAGACAGGAGGGGGCAGCGGAAAGAACAAAGAAAGGAAAGAGAAAGAAAGGTTGAGAAACCAGGCTTGAACCAACATCTGAAAATATTAAAGGCATCATAGCCTAAAGATGGAAGCCGCCTGCTCACCGCACACCCAAACTTAACACAGCAACTTTAAATTAAATAAATATTGTAAATGTTTATTTTTAAACCAGGATACCACTGTGTAGCTCTGGCTGGCCTCAAACTTCTCTATGTAGACCAGATTGGCCTCAAACTCATAGAGATCTTTCTGCCTCTGCTTCCCAAATTCTGGGGTTAAAGATGTGCCACCACACCCAGCCAAATGTTATAAATCTTGTCTGCATTAGTGCAATCCAATAGAAATATAAACCAGAAATATGAGCTACACTTATATTTTGTTTTCTGCATAGTGACATTAAGCAACATAAAAGCACACAAGTAAATTGGTTTTAACAATTTAATGCTTAACCTAATTCAGAAATTATGAGTTCAATGGGCATTTTATATCTCAAATTCTTAATGAGATGTTTGTACATTGTTTTCCCAGTAGTAAGACTTCAGTACGAAGCATGCATTTTCACTACAATATGCTCAGTTGAAAGGTAAGAGTTTGTGTGCCCAGGAGCCATGGGGTAGCTGCTGGGTAAGATAATACAGCCTAACAATAGACAAATGCAACCCTGTGTGACTTATACACAAAAATCTTTTCACCCTGGGTTGGTTTTCATTGATCAGCAATGCACTTTCTATCTAGCACTGTCAATAAGATACAATTTTTAAGGCGGTGTCCACTGTCACTGCTGTACTCGGCCACAGGTTCCCAGGCTGTGAGAAGAGCGTGGCCAGCAAACGGCCTAAGGGCCATTCTTTCAGGACAGAAATATATTCATTTGATATTCAAATGATATTCAAAAGGCAAACCTACTAGTTAAGTGACCAAAATGAAATAATCTCTAGATAAAGAATTCACTATGAAAGTTCTTTGGATTATCAATGGAATATTTATCCCTAATGACAATAACAGCTCTTTTGATAAAACATTGACTAACTGTAATAATACTCCCACTAAGACCCATGTAAGTATCGGAATTGTTTGTGCAAAACCAACCCAGCCTGTGACTTCTTTCAATGCAGCTCTGACACAGAAGCACCAAGGAAGCTTACCGATTATTGTGAGGTAAAAGCCAGCCACTAAATCCGCTTCCCAGGAAAGTTTGGAAGCAAAGGGGTCCTCCTCACGAAGATAGTGTGGTAGGCGTTCGTCCTGGGGCAGGGCAGTGTGGTTTAAGGCCATGCTGTTCTCCCACCACCAGGGGTCTGCAAAGCAAATCAGCAGAGATCTCAACAGACTAATAAGAATATCAGTCCCTTTGGATCCTCTCACTGGTGAACAGCTTTCTGTAAAATAAAAGGCACAGTCCGGGAACACCCTGGTGTTTAGTGCCTAGGGAGAAAAAAAAAAAAAAAAAAAGAAGTTCAGCGCTTTTTTTAAATGACGTAAATACTCCAGGACACAGTTGTTCAATTTGCAGTCTGGGCAAGGCTGCGTCTTCTCCTCAGGCTTCCTCTGAACCTTTTCACACCTCCCCCAGTGAATAAGAGGCACAAGACTAGTTTGTCCTATTGCTCCTTTGCAAAGTTTGTAAAGATCTGAACTAAGAAAAGCTACTGTGTGAAATGTGGCCACTGCACACAGTTTGATTTGGTAAGAGCACAGTGCCCTGTGATAGCCCAATCTTCACCATTGCCTACATGCTTGGTAAGCTGTAGATTTCTGCTAAGGGAAGAAACAGAGCATGCAATCAAAAAGAACACGAGTGCTTCACAAGATGTAGCTAAGAGATCAGAGGTTGACAGACTTAACCTAAAAGATGAGTTTGTTCATGAAGGGGGAGGGTGAACCAGCCTCCATCCATAGCTAAGCAGCTGTTGACAGCTGATGGCTGCTAAGGGAAGGAGAGTCAGTTTTCTTTGGAGATGTAGCTCTGGTAGGTTAACCATCGTCCAGTAGGTGGCCCTGCACCCATGTATGTACAAGCAACACAAATTAGATTCAGTATGTTATTTTTAAAAAAAGAAAGAAAGAAAGAAAGAAAGAAAGAAAGAAAGAAAGAAAGAAAATGAAGAGGTGTGAGTGATCTGAGAGGAGCTGAAGTGGTATTGAAGGAACTGTTTATGTATATATAATTCTCTAAAAATAAAAACACATATATTAAAAAAAAATTAGGGGCTGGAGAGCTGGCTTAATGGTTAAGAGCACATGGGGCCCCCAAGTTTGGTTCCCAGAACCCAGATTGGGTAGCTCAGAGTCACCTGTGTCTCAGCTCCAGCACACACTTCCATCACACAGAGACTCTCTCTCTCTCTCTCTCTCTCTCTCTCTCTCTCTCTCTCTCTCTCACACACACACACACACACACACACACACACACACACACACAGATACACACATGCCTATTGCATACATTCGATTTAGTGTTATAATAGAACTCAGAACCAGATATTGGAGAAAAGCTGAAATATCAGAGTGGCAGGGAACAATTCTTACCCAGCCAGCTCCTCAGGTCAAAAGGGGTAGGTTCTCAGGCTGACCGTGAACACAGGCAAAGGGAAGAACTTCTGCCTCCTCCTCCTTATCGTTCATTCCCTGCCCAGCTATTTCAATTCCTGGATCAATTTTCCTAGTGCTAGGATTAAAGGTAGGTGCCACCAGGGCCTGGCTATGTTTGATCTTGAAAACACAAGATCCAGAGGATCTCTGCTTCTCCAGTGCTGGGATTCAAGGTGTGGGCCAATACTCCCTGACCTTCGAGGCTTGGCTCTGTAGGTAGCTCTGTCCTCTGATAGTCCAGACTGTTTTTATTAAATATATAATAAATCATCACACATGTACACACACAGAGACACACATATACATGCACACACACACACACTTATCTACAGAAACACACAGAGAGACACACACTCACATACATATTCACATACCCACAATCACACACTTAAAAATGAGAAAAATCTTAGAAAAAAAAAACAATTCTTTTCTAAACAGCACATAAAGCTCAGCCTTAGTGAGGTTGAGATTTTCCTGAAGCAGAGAACAACCCTTTCCCACCATCCTCTTTCAAGGTGGGTTCATGGAAACCCCAAAACTCAGAATTTTCTGATATTTGTTTTTGAATTTTGATTTTAAAAGGTTTACAAAAAAACTGTGACAGTCTAAAAAAGTCCCATGCTACCCCTCCCTGGTAAGGAAGAAGTCAGTACTTCTGGGACGTGACACACGTTGCTGAGATTAGGACAGTGGTTAAGAAGAAATATTACTTCCAATGGTTCATTTTGGAGCCAGCTCATTTCAAATTGAACCAGTAGATGTCGCTGTTCCGCCCTCTGGGACATTAGAAGTCTCAGGAGTCAGCCCGCTGTCTCACAGAGAGGGTAGCCAACAGTCCGGAGATTCACAGAGGTATTTTTCAGCTTCTCTAGGACAGATATAACTTCTTTCTGACAGACGATTTGCAGCCCACACAGGGCTTTTCAGTGAGAACTGGCATGTGACAGATGCTACCGTAGTTTGAGGACCTTCTGGTAGTTAATACCCGTTCCTGTTCTCTCTGGTAGTTACAGAGGACTTTACTGGAAACCCTGGCTGCCAGAGCCCACTCCATCTACAGACCTGTCCAAGCAAGAGCTTTTCTTTTTATCTGTCAAGCTCCTGATTGCCCTCATTCCAGTAAAGTCTTTCATCACAAGCTCCCCAGACCCTCTGCTGTCTAGTACCTTAGATTCAGAAACACAAGATGAGGCCTGTTAGGTTTGGCACTCAGCCACAGGTCTTAAGGAGATTCTTGAATTCTGATCTACGGCAACTTCTGGAAAATCACATCTTTCATATCTCTCACACTCATATCAATGATATTGTGAATTTCTTCTCTTTTTTCCATTTTCCCTAATGTATGTGATTGTCCTGGTTACACATGGACATTTGCTTGTGTGGGAGCACAGGTATAGGACATACATGCGAAGGCCTGAGGTTGACATTGGTAATCATTATCAATCTCTCTTACACACTGTTGTCAATCAAATCCAGAGCTTGCAGATATCACTCTCGGTAGCCAGTCCCTTGTCTCTGCCTCCCAAGGCTATAGTTACGCCACACCCACCTGGTAATTTCTGGGTATTTCTGAATATACAAACTTTGTTCCTCACACATGCAGAATATGTTATTTAATTGCTGAGACACCTTCTCAGCCCCAACACAGTGAATTTGTATAAATAAGTTGTACACATGGGGCAAGAATCTAATTTTTACATGACAGAATACTTACTTTTACCAAACTTACACAAATTTTTGATTATTCATATTAATATATGAATGAAATATGCCCACTGCTCCCACTGCTTGCTCAGTAACTCTGCCAAAAATCAAGCCACCCAATGTTTCTCATAATAGTTCACACACAAAATTTTAAAAGCCAAGATCACCTCACTACTAATCCTATCTACAAGTTTTAAATAGCTCTCTGAGTCTTACAATAAATGTGACAATATGCATATATCTTCTATCCTCTACATATCCACATTAGAAATTAAGTGATAGCTTGAGGCATAAGTAGGCCTAAGTCCTTATGTCCAGTAGAAGGAACTTGTAAAATGCTTTGGTGTCAGATACAGGAAAGTAAATTTATAAGGTCACTCACAAAGAGAAAGCGTCAAGTTAGTAGTGAGGAAAAACTTAACCTATCCAAGTTTATTGATGCACAAATTACCATAAAATTGTAAAACTACTACATGAGAAATTTTTCCCTGGTTTCCTAAATTTCTTGTAAGAAATAACAAAAGTCCTAGATATTGTGAATAGCTTATATGCACACTATGTGCAACTTTCCTGACCTAAATGGTCTTGCCCCTGGCCTCTTCTGGCTCTGTGTGTGTGTGTGTGTGTGTGTGTGTGTGTGTGTGAAGTCCTGACAAAACAATTTTTTCTATTGATAAATTATCTGAAAACATAAGCTTCAATCCATCAGCATCTATAAAATGTTTACCAACAGGAGTCTGTGAAGCTAATGACAGAGACCTATATGGTGTGACACAGGTTATATTAGTCTTGGACGAGGGAACTGTAAATAATGAAAAAAGATGGAAATCTAAACAGAGAACAAAAAAATATGAACAGTAAACCCTGAAATACTCAATACTGATGATAGAATTTGCTGAGTGGTAAGCCTGATTCAAATACCACCTTGCTGGTTTGCTCAGTCCTTTATCAAGTAAGGTTTACTTTTCCTTTTATCTTAAAGAAAATCAAGTTTATTGTTACATAAACTCAAAACATCCAAGCCTAAGCTAGCAGGTCAGAAGCAACCATCTTTTTCCTTTCTGCAGCCACAGTGTGGGTCACGATGGCACAGGGATTAGCCTACTAAGGACCAGAGAGAAATGGATCTCAGCTTGAACTCCCTGAACACTTAGCCAGTCTCTCCCCTTCTCCACTGCACCATCACAGTGATATCTAACTCTTCCCTTTAAAGAGTGAACTGAAACATTTTGTTGTGATATTATGGTAATGCTATTACACCTTAGGGAAAAACACTATGTACCAATCAATATTTTAAGTGAAGAAAAACATAGGGAAACAATACAGAAATACATGCTTCAAGGAGTAAAACTGATTCCTATTTTACACACATACTTGTGTAGACACATGTTTTGTACATATATAAACTTACACACACACACAGACATACACACATATATATGCATCATAGTTATTACATTCAGCTTAATAGTAATTCCTTATATTTCATTTATCAAGGAAGATTCTTAATGACACCGATAATTCTCAGATAACTGGCAATGGTATGCCACTTTTTAAAATATTAATTGTGTAAATTTTAGCATAAGATCTGTTAATGGTTATATTAGTGAAACATTGAAACCATCAGTTTATTCATTCATACAAATATTTATTTACTATACATGATGTGAAGGCCCCTTGCTGAATATGTGGTTCTTTGCAGGATCTAAAATTGAAGAGTTTTTGTTATTGTTGTTTTGGTTTGGATTTCTGCATAGAACCTTCTGACAGCCCTGGAATTTTACCAACCAGGCAGCCAGCTGTTCCCAGCTGTGCTTTCTCTGAAGCCAATACTGCTCCGGGTGAATATCAATCAGAAATCCTAATCCCATGTGACATGGGGAGGATTTCCTCCCTAGTAATTGTGTCTTTTCTAGCTCCTTGAGTGTCCTATATACTTAGCAAACTTAAGTCAGGGCTTAGTAATGCTTTTCTTCTGTGTGAGCAGCTATGGATGTTTCAAAATTGCCTTCAGCCATGATAATGTCAATACTGTTCTAATTTACTGTGGATCAAATCTGATGAACTTAAATAGTTGGAATTTTTCTGGCAGCTCTATAGTTGTAGTATGCTCTTACTATATAGTGAAACAGCCAAAAATCATGGTTACATATGAAGTAGAAATCAAGAAATATAATAGTTTTGAAACAAATCCCCAAAGCCGGGGTAACATTTATCTTTTAGAGACTTCTCTATCATCAAATTGGTCACAGACATAAAAATCCCTAGAAATTGACTGAGGGTGTGTATCACATAGACACACTCTTTCAATCATATATATTCACATATACACATATGTTTTGTACATATGTAAACATATATACATGTGTGTATATATGTGATCCTAAGCAATAAAAAAATAGCATTTTTTCAACATCTTAAGTGAATATATCAGAGGACAACACATGAACATAAGAAAGAAGGCAACAAGGACAGAAAAGGAGAAAAAATAAAGAAAAAATGCTTTTGTGCATAATCAAACAAGCTGCAGAGTGATCAATAAGTTCAATATCTTGTAAGCCATGTGAGAAACAGAGCAGGGTTATCTGTTGAGAATAACAACCTTTATGCCAATTTATTTTCAGCAATTTCAGCTTGAAGCAGAAAGAAAATCATAAGTGATAAAAGGATCCATTTTTAGATTGTCACTATTGTCTTAAATCTCTCGTGCCCAGTGTTTATTTCATCCACATTCTCCTCTGAAATTTTAAGCAGCAAGTTTCAAATTTAAGCCCACATTGTCTCCAACCTACCTCCCCTAAACAAATTCCACAAAGTATACATCTTACATAATGATTATTAGTGTAATTGTTTGTCTTCAACAACTTTTATTCAAAGGATGAGAGAGACTCTCGACCACAAGTCCAGATGGTGTTGCCTTCCTCCGGCTCAGCATGCATTCTCCATCTGTCTCCTGAAGGACCTTGCACACATCCAAGAGCTCTTCCTGGGGAAGCAGTCAAGTAACACAACTCTATGGGCTCAACAATGACAGTTTTGGGCCTAAGACTATTCCAAGAGCACACAGGATGCCGTAGAGCCCCGATATGGAGCTGAGACATCAGAATTCCCATCAGCCTCATCAAGGAACACAGGACTCAGGATCCTTACCTACAAAGAACCTTCTGCTTCAGTCTCACTGCAGACACCTCACCATCTCCTCACCCTACAAATCATGGGAAAAGATACTCAAGAGGAGAAAAGAACTTTGAGAAAGGGGCCAGGAATCCCTAGCTTACTCCTCAAGTTCAAATATTGCAACTCTGAGCTCACAGATCTGTGAAGATCATGAGCTGATTTACAACCACAGAATAACTGCAAATAATGGTTAGTAATTGTAATAATCAACATGAAACACAATCAGAATGGTTAATAATGGTTGATATGAAACACGTGTGGAATTTTCAAGTAATAAAATTTATGAACTCCCTCTCAAAGATGAAGTACATCATGCAAGGTTTTAAAAAAATACATACAAAAAGGAACAAACAGGCCAAACATGTATTTTCTTTGTCAATGAATCAGGGTATTTCAGGAAAACAAATCTTAAATAGCCTGAAATGCTATTTTTTGGTGGCATTTATAAGCATTATTTGATAGATAGGATCTGAAACTCAACAGGAAAAAAGAAAAGTCTTTATTACACATCAGTATTTAGAATGAGGGCTCTGATCAGCTTCTACCTGGTTCCTTGTTCTTACAATGTCAAAAAGAAGGAGGAGGAAAGAAGAAAGGAAGAAGGACACCGATCCACACACCACAGCCACCCCCATCAAATCTAGGTCATGATCTCTTTGCCCAATGAATCATAACTGGATAAACCCCCTCAACTGACCGTTCAACTCCAAGTCCGATTTTAGACAGTAGATATTAGAATGTATCCTTTCTAAATTATTTCTGCCCTTTGTTAAAACTCACCATGGGTTGAAGGGCCTGCCAAAATCAGAAGTTTCCTTCCTGGGCTTCTAGCTGGTTCTGCTCAGGTCTGTCACGTCCTTTTATTGGTTCTTTCCAAAGCGACGCTCCACTTGCTTTGCACCTCCGCTGATGTTAAACATTATTGAATAAAAGGTACTCATTTTCTAGACGTCGCCCTTCTCCCCACCCCTTGGCTGAAAAGACCAATCACATCCTGGGGGGAGGGGGTAAAAAAACACAAGTTCATGTTATTGAATTATGAGCAGAGATGCAATTTTTGGAAGCTTAATTTATCGGTGATTAAAAAAACAGCAGCAGTTACTTGGCCCTTATATTGATCAAAAAAGTGGGGAGAACTGATGCTGTCTTCAGACTGTGCTTTAAAACGCCATATACCTGCTCTTTGCTCTTCTGAAGCTAAAGCCTCCTTAATCGTTTAAATAACTGATGATTAAACCTTAAATTCTTTCTAAATGATTTGTCTTCCAAGGCTATCTTTTCAGTCAAGGCAGATTCTCCTCAATTATCTAGTAGAATTGCCTGAGGGGGCTAATAAAATAGAAAAACATGTAGATAACTTTTATAGCATAGGGGTTAAGACTTACCTTACATGCCCTCCAAGCCCACCTTACTCCTTAACGGTGTGTCAGGATTGAAAACGAAGTTTTCTTCCTATTTAGAAAGCATTCACAGCTCTTCATCTGCTTAGAAGATCTCCCTGTGATTGGCACAGGGGGCTTGATGGTTTACAAACATTGTTCCATATCTGCTCAGCAACAGTAATTGATGAAGTTGGCTGTCCTTGTCACTATTTGGTCAATAAGAACATTACAGTCACAACGGATGCTGGTGGTCAGCTAAGGCTGCAGTTAACGAAATATATGCCTGTTTTATCAGATCCATAACAGTTACAAAGCTCATGATAGCTGAGGCTATGCAGTTCCTAGTAGTTTCCGACTACAGGCTTGATAGCAAAAATCAATGACTAAACCCCTAACAGCATTATAGTTTGAATATAAAATGAGCGCCACAGGATCATATGTTTAAATGCCTGGGCCCCAGCTAGTAGTGCTGTTCTGGGAAATTGTGGACCCTTAGTGGAGTAAGGGGGATACTAGGAGGCCTTGAACATAATATTCTGCCCCTCCCCACTTTCTAGCAAGGGTCACCATGCTTCCATGGTGGAGATATGTCAGCACACTGAGCAGCAAACTCTATGAGCTGAGATTCCAGTCCCTCCACCACTACACCTTCCTGCCATGATGAGTTGTAGCCCCTAAACCCTGAGTCCAAATAAAGCTACCTTCTAAAAGTTGTTTATGAATAATTTTTTCATTGACCAAAAAATGTGATGGATACATGTAGCATTGTTTTAAATAGTATTTTTATAAAGAATAAGGGAGTACTGTTTCTCTATAAGAGGAAAAAGAAATACTCTGTGACAATGAACATAATCACTTTGGAGAAAGCTCCTGAAAGATAAGGCTTTCAGAACAGTCCTCTGAAGGAATGTTTCTAAATATTCATATGTAAACACAGTTTTAAATAGTGTAACTAACCAAGACTAGACTTACGCTTCTTATATGAAAAGATCCCATTTTTTGGAAGGTTGTCAAAATATTTTCTAACTGTAGTCTTTTAGACTGTCACAGTCACTATGGAAATCAATGTGGAGGCTCCACAAAAACCTAGAAATAGATATAGCAACAGCAGCGCACTGTACCACTCCTGTATACATACTCACAGGACTCCCTGTTCTACTACAGAGACAATCACCCATTTTGGTTCATTGATGCTCTATTCACAATAGCTAGGAGAATTAGCCTATGGGCCTATCAGCAAATGGGTGCATAATGAAAACATGAAACATACACACAATGCAATACTCATCAAAAGAACACAAGCATAATGTAGAAAGAAGAAAGTTCACATTAATGACCAAAAATTTCATCCTGAGAAGCAAACATAGAGACTGAACAGAAGAAATAAAATGCTAAATGCAAAAAGTACAAGTCAAAAAAATGAAAATAGAAAATCAATAAAGAAAAATCAATGGAATTACAAATGGGCCTTAAAATAATTTCTGGTGTGGAGAAGAGAGAGTGACTGGAGGGGGTGGGAGGGGGAAGGGACCTTGAACAAGGATATACACAGATAGAAAATGTGACTTTACTTATAATAAAAAAAAGAAAAAATATTTTCTGGACAATAGACTAAAGAGGTGGCCCATTTGGTTCAAACCTGATGCATGCCAGGCAAGCGCTGGATTTGAACTCTAGCAGGACATACACCTGGTGTAATGTCACACTCCTGTAATCTTAGCTCTTAGAAGGTGGGATCAGAAAAGTCAGAAGTTCAAGATCATCCTCAGCTATATAGTGACTTGGAAGCCAGTCTGGAAAATATAAGATCCTTTAAGAAGAAAAAGGAAGAGAAAGAGAAGGAGGAGGAAGAAGAGGAGGAAGAGCAAGAAGAAAGAAAGCATCAATAAAATTCTACATTCTCTAAAATAGTGAGGACAAATTTCTCATTGGATAACACAAAGACTAAACATCACCTTGAAGAAAAATTTATTCTACTCCCTCAATGTACTATTTGTTTGTTTTTGTCCAGTGCCTAGCTAGGATGATAGTTTTAAAACAATAGTGATGATAATGATAATAACTAGCATTTAAGTGACTACTAAATGCTAAATTTATACTAATGAATGTATAGGCATACGTGCACATAATAGTGTGTAGATTATATAGATACAAGGGTTACATTTGCCTACACATGTTCTTTACCTAGTAAGTATAAATAAAGAGATCTTCATCCTTAAAACCAAAATCCATAAGGGTTATTTTTATCCTATGCCAATCACTATTGTAGTTTAATTTGTTAAAAAGTTATTATTATATACCCAAGAGACTAGAAGTATACTTCCATTGTAGCACACTTGCATAGCATGCATAAGGCCTTGGGGCTTCCATCCTCAACAATAAAAATATATAAATAGTTTTACTCCTTCTTTAGCCCATACACTTTTACTGAATACCCTGAATTGTTCATTGAAAACCTAGTAATGGGGTAGCATTGGGAAGGAATATATTGCTTCTGTGAGTCATCTACCAGTTCTGACCCATAATTTCTGCAATCACACATAGAAATTAAACATTAATGGCCACTCAGCCACAGGTCTTTATAGAGCAAAACTGCCTACTCAAATGAAGCAATGGGAAGATGAAGACTCCCAACTAGCTGAAATGGTACAAGAGGTGTTTGTCAGTTCTGGTGGAAGTCTCTACAAAGGCAGTTTCCCATCACTATAATAAAATGCCGAGGGTCATTATTGTAGAAAGAGGAAAATATTATTTTAGTTTCTGCTTTTGGAGATTCCAATCCAAGATTAGGTGGGTTCACTTTAGGCTGTGATGGATATGTTGAATGTCAGTCACAGAGCATATGCCAGAGTAAAACAACAACACTGTATGCATGACCCAGCAGTTCCTCTGAATTGAAACATTCCTCCAAGAGGGTGACTATTGATGTAAACAAGCCATATATCTGGGAAAAGTGACATTTTTCCCAGGGTTATAGAAGCTGTACGCACATCTGGAGGCAGATACTAAGCAGGGAAGTGGCCAAGAGGACATTCTTAGCTCTCGGCAATCGATGCAGCTCTGAAAAGCTCTGGCTTTACAGCTTTTATAAGTCTTACCTATGCTGAGGTGGGATTGGGGTAATGTAGCTATTTTTGAGTCACTCTTACACATTTAAGTAATCTGTCTCTCATATGCCTGTTAGTAAGTGCAATCACCAAACTAGACTTAGAGTAATTGCTACAATTTTTTTTTTGATGTGGGTTTCCTATCTGGGGTGAACAGCCATGCATGGGTATCTTATAAACCAGGAAAGAGTTATGAAATGCAGGAAGCAAAGAAGGGGCTATGTTACCTGCTGTAGAAGGTTTTCCCAGGCCCATTTGGGGCTGGAGGTTTGTACCTGGTCCGAGGCGGATTTTGTCCCCCAAATAAATGAATCACACACTTAAGTTAACTTCATACTGTTTGGCCCATGTCTTAAGTACATTACTAGCTAGCTCTTTCATCTTAATTCAACCCATTTCCATTAATCTGTCTGCCATGTATCTCAGCCCGAGGCTCACCTGTGTCCCTTACATGTCTGTTCTTCTCAGGGGTCTGATGGTGACTGACTAACTCCACCCTTCTCCTACCTGCCTGTCCTCTGATTCTCCACCCACTTCTACAGTGCTCTATATAGGCCAAACCAGTTACTTTATTTCCATCATACAGAAAGCATTTCTACCACATCTCCTCTTTTCTGTCTAATCAAACAGGAAGGCTTCAATTTCCATATAGCAAAATTAAATACAACAGAACAGCTACCAATCAAAAATTACAGTTACAATATCTAGTCTATTTGTAATTAACAAAATTAAAGAAAATATTCTATTATCTACTTTATCCTTGTGAGTAAACTAAAAAGAACTATACCTATAATTATTAAACATTCAACCACATCAAAGACCACAGAAGGATATAATATTATCCAAATAAACAGGAAGTGCAAGCAACTTCCAAAGTCTAGAAAATGACAGAGATGACACCTGTCTGCCTGGACAGTCACCCAAAGTTCCTTTGTAATGTTGGGGTATCATCTTCAGCCTAAAGGCCGAAAATCTCTGGCATACCTTTCAGTGATGCAGGAAATCTGTCACAGTCCATCAGTCGCTTCTCCTTGTGTCCAGAAGGATGCCTGGAAATTTTTTTCTGCAAAGCAGGAACCCGAAGGACCATCTTGGCTTATTCTGGCAAAGTTCAGAGGTCACTTTCCTATGGAACCTGCATGTCCAGTTTATACAGCATACTATCAAGCAGTCAATACCAGAACAGTTTCTTGTCCAGTGGCTAACTGTTGCAACAAAGTAAATTCCACATGAAGTTTCTTCAGTGCCCATCATTTTCCTGAAATACATTGATGCTGCCAGGAGCAGACCTATCTCACTGTCCAGAAAAGTCTAAGTTCTTAAAATAATTTAAATGCCATATTCTGCATGTCTTTGAAGTGTTTGAAGACTATCTATCTAATTGAAATATATCTTTGCATACCAATAAAAACTTAACTAACATGACTATAAGTTTGGTTATCATAGATGACTATTAATCTGCATTTCCCAATTATACCTTACAATTTTATATGAGTTACATTAGCATCATACTTTAATCAAGAATAGAAAAATACATACAGCATAACAAAATTGACTTTAAGTTTATATCAATAAACCAAAATCCGTTTATCTTTTCTAATCATTCCTATATATTCTCCTCCCCCCTTTTCTTTTTTTTTAAGAGATTGACTATAACCATTATCCATTTGTAATGAAAACAAACATTAATAAGTAATATTTTGGGGAAATTGGACGTAGCTTTCTTTTTTTTACTACTTCCTGCTGTCAAAGGACGTTGTTGATCTCATGGGGTCGTGAAGCTGGATCACCTCAACTGGCTATCTTGGAAGCTAAGAATGTTCAGGTGGCCTTGGCAAATGGAAACACATTTGCCTAGAACCAATCCACAGGTTTTGATCTTCTGTGGAGACAAAAGCAGAAACTCTTTTCCCAAGCAACATATTCTTACAAATAGATTTCAAAGTCAAGATATCTTTAAAGTATATGTATTTATTTAACTTAGTAGCCTTAGCAATCAATTGTCTTTCTACAGTTAGCTCATTAAAAGTTAAAAATTAAAAGAAAACACAGTAAACATAATCCAGACTCTCTGTTTATCTGCCATCTTCATATGGCTTTTTTATCTTTATTTCCTATTTCTCTTTCTTAAAGGGCTTTCTTTACCCATTTTTATTCTCTCTCTGAAGCCTATGTGTATTTTACATACATCATACCCCATTTAGAGGTTTTGTGAGTCTAAATCTGTTTTATTGAGAATTCTTAATCATTTTCTAACCCAAAGAGCTTTTAAAATGTTGGTATCACTTTAATTGCGGACTCCACCCCTTTTGGCAGCTTTTCAATATGGCAGAGGAGCCCGCTGTATCTCTGCCACTGCCAGCAAGCAGAGCGGACTCAGGAAATGCTGCTACCAGAAAAACCTTTTTAAACTCTGTTTCATTTCTGTTCAATATAAGCAGAAACCTTAAATCAATAACACTTATGCTAAGCCTTCCACGAAACATGTGAGTTTACACTGTGTGCTGCGGATGCACCATTTTTAAATTCCACCCTGAACACTGCACTGTCTCTGTACTATAAATCAATTCAGATAGGCAATTCAGAAGGCCACTTTTGGCTCTGTTTCAGTGATCTAGAATGCTTTTTAAGCTTTTTAAACTTTTTTAGGCTTTATGTGGCTGATTGGCCCATGATGGGACACCATCTGTTGTTGAAAGTTTCCTGGCCCATTTAGGCCCAGAGGTTTGGAAACAGGCCTGTGGCGGCTTTTGTCCCCCAAAGAAATGAATCAGATACTTATATTACTTCATACTGCTTGGCCTATGTTTCAAGCATATTACTAGCTAGGTCTTTCATCTTAAATCAACCCATTTCTATTAATCTGTCTGCCACGTGGCTCGGCCTGTGGCTCACCTGTGTTCCTTACATGATTCTGCTTCAGCGGACAGATGGAGACTGACTAACTCTACCCTTCTCCTACCTGCTTGTCCTCTGATTCTCCACCCACTTTTATGGTGCTCTGCATAGGCCAAACCAGTTACTTTATTTACATCATACAGAGAGCATTTCCACCACAGTTACCATAATCCTCTTCAGCAACATGTCCCCAATGACCTAAAGTCATCTCACAAAACCCCTATCTCCTAAAGATCCTATAGTCTCCTGATAGTTCTAACTTGAAGAATAAGAGTTCAGCACATGGACCTTTGGAAAAGATGCCCCCAAACAATAGCTAAATATAGTAACTAATGAGATATAAACTATACAGAATAAGAAAGATGGAGAAATGGCTCTCTGATTAAAAGCAGATTACTTGCCAGTATCCATATCCAGAAGTTTACAATTGCTGATAACATCAGTTACAGGAAGATGTGACACCCCTGGCATTTTTGGCAATACGAGCTGGAGATATGGCTCATCAGTTAGGAGCACTCTTTCTCCTCCAGAGGGCACAGCTTTGGCTTCCAGCACCCACATCAGGCAGCTCACAACTACCTTAACTCTAGTTCCAACACATCATCTGATACCTGCTGGCTTCCTTGGCACCTGCTGGCAGTGTTATACATAAATTTACACACACATACACACACACACACATTAAAGTCTGTTCTTTTCTTTATTATTTTATTTATTTATTATTTATGTTTATTTATTTATTTATCGGTATTTTGAGACAGCAGGAACATACTATGTCAACCAAACTGGCCTCAAACCTACAGAGACCTATCTTTCTCTCAAGGGCTGGGCAAAATAAATTCTTTTAAAAAAAAAGAGCAAAGAAGAAAGAAAGGAAGGAAGGAAGGAAGGAAGAAAGAAAGAAAGAAAGAAAGAAAGAGAAAAAGGAAGAGAAAAAAAGACTAGGGACAGGCAGTGTGGGTGGGAGTATTTCAAAGAAAATTTATATAAGATAATTGAAATTATCTTTATGAAGATGTAAAGAACAAGTCAGAAATACTTGCCTTCAGCAAAGATTTGTAATAAAGAAGAAAAGTGAGCAGGTAATATTAATGGTATTTAAGATACAATTATTTTAATTCTGACTAAAAATTTTGACCTAGAATGACAAAATTGTTTAAATCTATCAGCTTTCACAATTTATTTTAACACCAAACAAAGTGTTCCTAATCAAATATGACAAATAATCAGCCAATAGGTGTGGGTGCCAGGAGCCAGTTAATAAAGATACTTGAGAATGTTTTTTAACTTCTGAATATTGTATAAATTGTTGATATTTTGAGTTAAATTTAGTTATGTCAAAATGTCTTTTGTAAAATTCTTTGGAAATTTTTATATACATTATATTCATATATAAGTATAGAGAGGAAGATTATTTTTACTACATCCTTCTATTACCCTCTCACATCTTTCTCCCACCCCTATTGAAGTTTTTCTCTTCTGTTCAAAAAGATTGTGTGTGTGTGTGTGTGTGTGTGTGTGTGTCCCATGGACTTGAATTAGGATTGTCTACATGAGCATGAATGGAAGGGTATTCACAGGAACATGGGAAGATTATTGATAGCTATGCCACTGAAGAAAATGACATACCCCAACAACCACTAACTGCCAGTAATGCCTCACTTTATATTGTAGTGGGATCATGTTCTGGTATGTTGTAAATATAGACCATAGAGATGCCAGTAGAAAGAGATGCCAGAAACATACTAGGAGAGATGGCAGCAAACACAGAGAAAATAAGTTGAAATGTTTCTCTAAGAAAAGGTACCATGCCACATGGCTAAACAAGATAAGAATCATGGGTTAGTTTAAGATAAAGAGCTAGGTAACAATATGTCTGAGCCATAGGTTAATCAGCATAAAATTAATATAAGTTTTTGTGTGATTATTTGGGCCAAGAGATGGTATGAACCTCTGGGTTAGGCCAGAAAGTCTGGTCCAGAAACTTCATACTGTAAATGACAGTCCAACATGGGTGATATACACCCACAAAAAGCCAGAGAAAGATTAAAAGGGGTTCTAGAGCACAGAATCAGAGCCAAAAACAGCTTCTGAGTTGTGTCTCTCACATGAGCTGTGGTACAGAGATGACCTTGTGAGGCATGTGGGCTTGGGATACAAAATAGCTGGCATTTGGAGTACAGCTTAAGCTGTATCATGGCCAGTTCCTAGAGTCTCACAGGAGCCTAGATGTAAGCAACAAGCTGTAAATGATGTATTTAAGGTTTCTGTTTATGTAGACAAAACGGAAACAGAGTCAAAGGCTGCTTCTTAGTAGTAGCAGCCTTTTCTTGGGTCATCTCTGTTTGCTGGAGGCAAGGAGAGGCACATCTGTTTTAAGTGAGGCTTCCTAATTCAGTATTAGAGGCAAAATACTTGTGAGTCTTTTTAAGAGGCCCTGCGGCCAAATACTTAAATGGAGTTCATGAGCAGCAGATGTCAGTGCTTTACTTGGTGGTTATATGGACCCTAAAATTCCCCCAGAGTCTTACCATTAGCTCTGCTAAAAAGCTAAACTCAATGAAGGTAGATTAGGAGCTTGGTAGACCCAGCCATGCAACATAGCAAAGCCTTTAATCCTTAGTCACACCTTGGCATATTAAAGCTGTGGTCAGAAACAGAAAGAAACAGAAGGAGCTGAGTAGAGTCAGCCACCCTAGCCAAGCAAATGTCTGAATAGAAACAGAAAAAAATAAGAAATAAGAAATATACAGTAAAGAAAGTCTCAGAAAAACTTTAGATGGTTTAGAGTATATTTAAAAATATACAAAGGCTTGAAAGAGAAAAGAAAATGGATAAAGTCCATAAAAAAGAAATAGAGTAAAAAAAGCCATAAAAAGATGAAAATTACAATGAGTGTCTGGATACTGTACATTATTGCCTTGTCTTTAAGTTTTGTTTTGTTTTTTTTAACTGCAAATGAATTAGTAAAAGCTGCCAAAATCCATCTGATTAAAAATGTTACTGGATTAATCCTATCTATATATTTTATAAATGAGTTGACTTTAAAATTGAAATAAAAAATTATGCTACTTTGGAGAAGAGGTTTTCTTTTTATTTCTACAGAAAATAAGAGACTGTGGCTTTATTCCTGATTAAAGAAAATAAGGCTTGATCAAGAAAGACCCTCTGAAAAGTTTCCAATAGAAACAGATGGCCCAAATGATTCCGCATTTCAGAGCACCTCTGTTAGTTTTTTTTGCACGTGGCACGTGAATGGAATCTCAACACCGGGACTACCACACAAGAGTTTATTACAGCAGGGAGCAGAGATAGGGGGAGAAGGGAGCACAGAGAGAAGAAGGGAGAAGGGGGGGCTTGTGTGAGCTCTTTCATTAAAAGGTGGGTGGGCCCATGTTTGCATGCCACAGCCAGGGGCATGATTGACACTGTTGCATTCCAGGTGAATGCAAGCTTTGGAAATCCACCCTTTGATTATATATACAAAAACCGGGTTTATGGTGGGGGGAAATAGGTTGTCATGGTCTTGGCTGCTTCCTGCTGACACAAGGACAGAGAGGTCTTTAGCTCATCTAGCTGGCAGAATGAAGGATTTGGATCATAGGGCCATGAAATTTGTTTCCTGGAGCTTGGGAAAAAAATATGGGTTAGTGATAGAGCCTTTGTTTACCTTGGATTTCCAAGCAGACTTCCTGGGGCCCTTTGTTTACCACCTTGGCTTCTGCTCTGGCCGGATGCAAAGAAAGTTTGGAGCTAGTTTTTTAAGATTTTGGGTCTCTTGTCTGGCTATTTTGAGGAAGGGGATAAAAGGTTTAAGATTAGACAAATGAATCCAATGTGGGAAGCCTTTAAGTTTAGCAGCTGTAGGAGTTGTCACAAATACTCTATATGGTCCCATCCACTTTGGAGTGAGGGGAGACAGAGTGGTAGGGGTGGTTGGTTGCTTGGAGAAGAAAGAAAAACTTGATCTCCAATGTTAACTCGAGGTGGGCAGGATGAATCAGAGCACAGTTTGGGGAGGGAGTCGTCTGCAAAATCCCACAAAAGCAATTGCAGGTGATGGAGGAGGGGAGGAAGCAGATTGTCAAGAAGGTAGAACTTACAGGCTGATTGGATAGTAAAAGGAGCAGAGGAACAGTTGGAGTGGCTGGCAAGGCTGGGTTTAGGCAAATGTGATCACTAAATGAAATGAAAACTCCCACTTTTGCTAAGAAATCTCTTCCCATCAAAGCTGTTGGACAACTTGGCATAACTAAAAATGACTGAGTAATAAGAATTTCTCTAAAAATGCAATTAAGCGGCAGTGTCTGATAAGGTCACATGGATTTGCCTTCTACCCCAACAATTGTAAGGCCTGAAAGAAAGAAAGAGATCCCAATACTCCTGAAGAACGGAGAACGCAGCTCCAGTGTTCACCAGGAAAGAAACGGTCCGGCCAGAAACCTCAATATCCACCCAAGGCTCTCTCTGCATACTAAGAGGGCCTGGGCACTATCATTCATCCTCGGCCAGTCCCAGTACATTATGCACCTCATCCAAGCTTGCTGTGTCCCCACCCTTTGATATAGCAGCTGCCTGGCCAGTGGTGACCATAGCACTTAGGAAATGACCGGGATGGCCTCAGTGGGGGATCTGGACATGAGCGACAATAATGGCCTACACGACCACAGTGGAAACAAGCACCAGAGTGCTTTTCCGAGTGCTTTTGTCTGCTCACCCTGGGAGTCAGTGTGTTGGGGGGGGCTGGCCTGATCGACTCCGCCAGCAGGAGGTATTTCTCCTGCCGAATTCTCTCATCTCTCTGGTGATACACCTTGAATGCAAGTGCCAAAATGTCTGCTTGTGGAGTTAATGGGCCCCTCTCAAGAGATCTAAGCTTGGCCTTTATGTCCGGGTAGCTTTGATTAAAGAAATGGGTCATAAAAAGCTGTCTCCCCTCAGTGCTCTCTGTATCTAAATTTGTGAACTATAAGAGCGCATTTGGATTGTAAATTTGTGAACTAGAAACTGGGACAGATTTTCCTGTTTATCTTGAATCACCTCCTGCAGTTTCTCAAAACTGACTGGCTTCAGGGCAGCCCTACGAAAACCCACCAGCAAGCAGGTCACATAATTATCTCTGACTACAATTCCCCTTTGTGTATTATAATTCCAATGTGGATCTACATCTGGAACTGCCTCAGCTCCTGGAGGGTGTGGTAAATTTGTTTGATGAACCTCATCTGCATGTACCCTGGCCTGCTCCCAAACTTGCTTGCACTCCTCAGGTAAAAGATTATTGGTTAAAACTGTAGATACATCGTGAAAGGTGAGGTCATAGGATTGGGTTAGGGTACTGAAATTCTTTTATAAAGTACTGAAATTCTTTTATAAAGGCAGTAGAATTCAAACTGTAAGAGCCTAACTTCTTTGCAACCTGGGAGAGTTCAGACAAAGAAAAGGGAGTATACACTTTAACTATCCCATCCATGCCCACAACTTCCCAAAGAGGTAGAATTGGATCAGTGTCCTTAGAGGCTCGAGAGCAGGTGATAGGCAGAGAGGAAGGGGCAATAGGAGTGCGTTGATGTCTAAAGGGTGGAGGGTCATTTGCAGGATCCAGTGGAAGATGAGAATCATCAGGGTCTGAGGAAGTGGCGAAAAGCAGGCGAGCAGGAAAACTTAAGTGGGAAGGCTTAGAACTTAAGTAAGAGAAAGCTTGTATTTAGGGGAATTTTTTAACCCTTTCAATCTGCCTGATAACTGGCGATAATTAGATAATTCCCACAAAATATCGGGATCCAGGGTGACATTAGGTGGCCACTTTAGATTATTGTCTAAGGGATATCCAGGCCATTTCTTTGTAAAATAACAGATCAGCTTGGTAGTATCTAAATAGGGCATAAGGCTAAGAGGTATCAATGCCTCTAGCACGTACCCTAAGGGTGAAGATGGAAGTATCGATTTAGCTGACTTATTTCCCATGCCAAAACTTAAGGGGAATATGGAACCAGCAAGCAAGTGTTGTCACCCCTGCAAACTGAGTCTACAAGGAAGTGGGCCCACAGCAGACTAGTTTGTCAGCAGACTCGTGCAGACCACTCGGACAGTGCCCCAACTCAACCATGCATATATCTCTAAAACCCCGTCAGGCAGAATAGAGAGCACCAGGACATTACACCCACACACAGCGAGATAAAGTGGACTGGTCAGTCCCCAAAATCATGTGCCCGCAACCTGTTTGTGGCATTGCCGGCAAAAAAAACAATGCCCACAAAAGGTGGCAATGTAATTCCAACAGGGGCAGTCCCTGGATGAAACTTTAGTGCAGGGGGAAAAAAGCCAGGAGTGTTTGCCAAGGAAAAGGAACAAATCATGACTAAATGAAGATTGGGAAGCTGATCCTCTGTGAAACTAGTTCACATTTACACTGACCAAGGAGGAAACTCACCAATCAATGCTGGTGTTGTGCGTGTACAGTCCGTGACCAGATAGATGGAAGGTGGTCTCCAGTGGAGGGTTGAACAGGAGTCCCCAGCACCTATGTGCACTTAGGGCTGAAGGGGAGTCACGCCAAGCATGGCACCAATGTTAATTTTTTTGCATGTGGAGCATGAATGGAATCTCAACACCAGGAGTACCACACAAGAGTTTATTACAGCAGAGAGCCAAGATAGGGGCAGAAGGGAGCAGAGAGAGAAGAGGGGGGAAGGGGCCAGGGGGCTCGTGTGAGCCCTTTCATTAAAAGGGTGGGTGGGCCCATGTTTGCATCATCACACCCAGGGGCATGATTGACACTGTTGCATTCCAGGTGAATGGAAGCTTTGGAAATCCTTACAACCTCTGTTGCAGTTTTCTCTGAAGCTCTGCATTCAAAACAATTTCAAAGAGACTGGCTGAGATGATCCAGCCCTACAGACTACTCCACTAAAGACCAATTCTTCTTTAGGTCCCTATAAAATTGCCAGTGCCCCCATTCAAAAGGAAGTAGCCTAGAGAACTACACCCATATTCCCAAAAAAATAGATTATGTATATTTGTCTTTATTTGAGTCTTGGTTACAAGTTGTTATAGATAAAGGGAGAAAAGGATATTAGATTTATTGTTCTTTTAAAAGGAAAAAAAGAGGAAATGCAGTGGGACCATGTTCTGGCATGTTGTAAATATTTGTCCTTCCTACTGGTTTAATAAAACACTGATTGGCCAAAGGCAGTCAGAAAGTGTTGGTGGGGCTACTGGACTAAGAAAATTCTGGAAACAGGAAGAGCACAGCAGAGATGCCAGAGAGATGTCAGAGAGACCAGCAGAGAAGCCAGCAGATGCAGAGGACAACATTGATACTCTGAGAAAAGGTACAGAGCTGCATGGCTGAACAAAATAAGAGTCATGGGTTTGTTTAAGAGTAAAGAGTTAGGAAGTTATATGCCTGGGCCCTGGGTCAATCAGCATAAAATTAATATGTCTCTGTGTGTTTCTGTTGGATTGCAAGTCTGGACCACAGGCTGGGAAGGGCAAAAAATTCTTACTTCACTGTCTCTAAACTACAAAGGAAATTTTACTCTGATCTGCTGACGCACTATATTCCCCATATCAGGAGATAATGCATAAATTTAATCAAAAGTGGGTGAGTGAGCAATGAAATTGTAGGTAGCCAGAAAACTATCATCAGTCTTGGAGATCATTGAAAATGAACCCCTTCTTCAAAGGCAGCTTTGAATCTTACCTCCTATTTCCCTGGTAATCCACATGGTGGAAAGAGAGAAGGGACTCCTACAAGTTGTCCTCTGACCTCCACATGTATACCGTGTTATACACCCATATACATTCATGCATATTCATGTACATACATGCATGCATACACAAAAACTAAATAAATATGTAGTAAAAGCATTTTAAAAGGATTCAAAAATATTTATGTAATAATATATAATATTTATAGTATTATACTACTTAAAGAAAAGTTTTAAAGCTCTGTGAATGGTAAGGACACAAATAAATATTTGTAAAGAAAGCATCTTGAGATGGACTCTGAACCTTGCCTAGAGCAAACTTAGGGGTGAGAGAATCTCAACTGCCTCAAGGAGAATCCCTCTCTAGGGCTGGGTTTATGCTCAGGGTATGGATCACAGACTCTAGACTAGCAGACTGGCCTAATCCAAACTGGAAAGGTAATTCCCCAGCTATTTCTAGCAGAAAGGACCTCCTTTGGCCTGGCCCTGCCTCTGGGCAAGTTGCATCATCACAGACAGATGGACTTTGAACCTTGTCCAGAGCAAACTCAGAGACAGATAGAGAGATGTCTTTGACACTGAGACCCATGTCAAGAGCAAAGTCAGAGGCTGTGGAGACCCTGCATTCAGAGCAGAAAGGAGACACACAAGCCTTCTAACCACAACTGACTAAGAGCTGAGTAAGTGGGAACAACTGAAGCCATGGCAGACACTAGTACAAGAATACATATAACAATGTAAAGAGAAACAAAGCAACATCAGAGGAAACTGGTGGTTCTACAACTATAAGACCTGAACAGAGCAATGAAGAGGAACAGAAGGAAACAACCTCAAAAACACCTTTATGAAAATTACAGAAGCCTTAAAAGAGGATATAAAAAAATTCCCTTAGAGAGATAGAAGAAAATACAAACAAAAAATTGGAAGAAATAAACAAATCTTGAAGAACAACAAAAAAAAAAAAAACAAGAAAAGAAAAACCAACAAATGAAAGAAACATTCTGGGAAATAAAAACTGAAATAGAAGCAATAAAAAACACAGAAAGTGGGGCAAAGGTGAAAATAGAAGACCTAAATAAAAGAGCTGGAACTAAAGATACAAACATAACCAACAGAATCTAAGAGATAAAAGAGAAAATCTCTGCAAGGGAAGACTCAATAGCAGAAATAGATGCAGCAGTCAATACTACAACCAAAAAGCCATAATGTGGTGGAAATGTTCTCTGTATGATGTAAATAAAGTAACTGGCTTGGCCTATGTAGAGCACCGTAGAAGTGGGTGGAGAATCAGAGGATAGGCAGGTAAAAGAAGGGTGGAGTTAGAGAGTCTCCATCTGACCCCGAAGCAGAATCATGTAAGGAACACAGGTGAGCCGTGGGCCCAGCCACGTGGCAGACAGATTAATGAAAATGGGTTGAATTAAGATAAAAGAGGTAGCTAGTAATGTACTTGAGACATGGGCCAAACAGTATAAAGTATGTAAGTGTCTGATTTATTTCTTTGGGGGATAAAAGATGTCGCAGACCAGGTACAAACCTCTGGGCCCAAATGGTCCTGGGAAACATTTTACAACACCATAACACAAAATGTTCAGTAAATTTTGGATACCATGAAAAGACCTAATCTGAGAATAATAGGAATAAAAGAAGGAAAAGAATTCCAGCTTAAAGGCACAGAGAATGTAATCAATAAAATCATAGAAGAAAACTTTCCCAGCCTAAAGAAGGAAATGCTTATAAAATTACAAGAAACTTACAGGACACCAAATTAATTAGGTCCCCAAAAATATCTGCCAGCCACATAATAATCAAGCCACAAAACATACAGAACAAAAAATAAATTAAGACTTGCAACAGAAAAGGGCCAAATTACCTATAAAAGGAGACCTATCAGACTAACACCTGACTATTCCAAAGGAAACAATGAAAACAAGAAGGTCCTGGTCATAAGTTATACAGACACTAAGAAAACATGCCTGGCAACCCAGACTACTATACCCAGAAAAACTATCAATCAACATAAATGTAGTAAACAAAATATTTCACAACAAAATGAAACTTAAAACATACCTACGTACAAATCTGGCCCTACAGAAAGCATTAGAGGGAAAATTCCAACCTAAGGATCCCAGATACACCCATGAAACCACAAACAATGAGTAATCCCATAGAAGAAAAGCCCAGAGAAAGGAAATACATACAAACTACCAACAAGAATAACAGGAAATAACAATCAGTGGTCATTAGTATCCCTTAATATCAATGGACTCCATTCACTTATAAAACACTAACACGATGGATACAAAAACAGAAGCCATTCTTCTGCTGCATACAAAAAACACACCTCAACCTTAAAGACAGACACAGACTCAGAGTAAAGGGTTAGGAAAAGATTTTCAAATCAAATGACCCTAAGAAACAAGTTGGTGTTGCCATCCTAATATCTAACAAAGTAGACTTAAAACTGAAATCAATTTAAGGAGACCAGGATGGATATTACTTATTCATTGCAGGAAAAATTGGTCAAGAGGAGATTTCAATCCTGAATATTAATGCCCCTAATATAAGGGAACCTATTTATATAAAAGAAACACAACTAAAGTTCAAATCCCACATCAATTCTCACACCCTAATAGTGGGAGACTTCAATACCTCACTTTCACTCTTGGATAGATCAACCAGACAGAGACTCAACAGAGAAATAAGGGGTCTAACAGATTTTATGATGCAAATGGATTTAATGGACATTTATAGAAGCTTCCACCCAAACACAAAGGAATATATATATTTCTCAGCACCACATGGAATTTTCTCTAAAATTGACCAATAATTGGTCATAAAGCAAATATCAATAGATACAAAAACATAAAAATAATCCCTTGCATCATATCAGACCACTCTGTTCTGACTGCCTTCCATGCCCCCAGGCTGAAAGCACACCCTAAACCACCATCCCCACCTTCTGAAGGGGAGGGGGAGCCGAAGGGGCAGTTTGACATGCTGGGAATCTACAGCATTCTTCTCTATCTGGACCTCCCTTTTCCTTCCTTTTTTCCTTTTCTTTTTTATGGCGGGGGAGCCCACAAATATCTCCTGCTGCTAGCAAGCAGAGCAGACTCAGAAAAACCTTAAAGTGGCCTGGCCACCCACCACTGCCTCACTGTACCGCTAATCAAGACAGC
The DNA here is from genome assembly GCA_004025045.1 of Sigmodon hispidus. Classification (NCBI taxonomy): domain Eukaryota; kingdom Metazoa; phylum Chordata; class Mammalia; order Rodentia; family Cricetidae; genus Sigmodon; species Sigmodon hispidus. Next base: position 13,685 of record PVIH01003142.1, on the reverse strand, counting down.
CTCCTATCAGCTTCAGGTGGCCTTGGCAAATGGAACCACATCTGCCCAGAACCAATCCACAGGCCTTGATCCTCTGTGGAGACAAAACCAGAAACTCCATTCCCAAGTAACATATTCTTATAAACCGATTTCAAAGTCAGGATATCTTTAAAGTAAATGTATTTGTTTAACTTAGCAGCCCCAGCAATCAATTGTCTCTCTGCAATTAGCTCACCAAAAGTCAAAAAATTAAAAGTAAATGCAATAACACTTTTCCAGACTCTCTGTTTGTCTGCCATCTTTACGTGGCTTTTATCCTTTATTTCCTTCCCCGTTTAGGGGTTTTGAGAGTCTAAATCTGTTTTATTGAGAATCCTTAATCATTTCTTAACACAAAGAGCTTTTAAAAGGTTGTACCACTTTAATTGCTGACTCCGCCCCTCTTGGCTGCTTTTCAATATGGCGGAGGAGAGCCTGCACCCGGGCTCAGGAAATGCAATCAAACAGCTTCTTAAGAGCCAAAAAAATTAGGTGCAAAGAAGAAGCTCCCATGATCAAAACTTCTATTTTCTGCTTTGAACCTTGTACTTTCACTTTGAATCCGCTCGTCAGTGAGTCTTACCCCGCTCTCTCTTTGTCTACAGAGAAAAGCAAATTACTCCCCACTCCCTAACTTGATAGAAAAGAAAGTGGGAAATACACTTCTATGAATTGACACAGGTGACCACTTCCTAAATATAACACCAGTGGCACAGACACTAAGACCAACAATCAATAAGTGGGATCTCCTGAAGCTGGGAAGCTTCTGCAAAGTCAAGGACACTGTCAATAGGACAAAATGCCAGCCTACAGAATGGGAAAAGATTTTCACCAACCCTACAAGTGATAAAGGATTGATATCTAAAATATATAAAGAACTCTAGAATCTAGAGCCCAAAACCTTGAATAACTCAATCAAAAAATGGGGTTCAGAAGTAAAAAGGGAAATCTCAGCAGAATTATGAATGGCTGAAAGGCACTTGAAAAAGTGTTCAACATCTTTAGCCATCAGAGAAATGCAAATCAAAACAACTTTGAGATACCACCTGACACCTGTCAGATTGGCTAAGATAAAAGACACAGATGACAGCCTAGGCTGGAAAGGTTGTGGAGCAAGGGGAACACTCCTCCATTATTGTTGGGAGTGTAAGCTTGTTCAGCCACTCTGGAATGCAGTATGGCAGTTTTTCAGAAAATTGGGAATCAATCTCCCCATGGATCCAGCAATATCACTTCTGGATGTATACCCTAAAGATACACAGTTGCACTCCAAAGACATTAGCTCAACGATGTTCATAGCAGCATTATTTGTAATAGCAAGAACCTGGAAACAACCTAGATGCCCCTCAACTGAAGAATGGATTAACAAATTCTAGTACATCTATACAATGGAGTACTACTCAGCAGTAAGAAAAATAATATCCTGAAATTTGCAGGCAAATGGATGGATTTGGAGAATATCCTCCTGAGCAAGGTATTTCAAACCCAGAAAGATAAGCAGGGGATGTACTCATTCATTAGGGAACTCTAGACAAAAAAGCAAAAAGCAAAGGATGTCCAAGGTGCAAACCACAACCAGTGAACACCTTAGGATCTGACACACCTTGGACTGACACCTTGGATCCCAGTCCCCCTAGAGGAACACCTGACTCAGTCTTGATGTTGAGGGGAGGAAAGCAGATCTGCTAGGAGTGGATGCTGAACTGAGCAATATTGGGACCTTGGGACCTCCTGTCCATGCTGGAGAGGAGATGGGGAGATGTGGAGAAGAGAGAGTGACTGAGGGGGGTTGGAGGGGGAAGGGACCTTGTAGAAGGATAGAAAATGTGACTTTATTCATAATAAAAATAAAAAACAAAACAAAAATAAATAAATAAGGAGAAAACAGTCTTAGAAAAATTCATAGCACTAGATGCCTAGATGAAAAACCTAGAGAAATTCCACACTAGAGAACTAACAGCACAGCTGAAAACCTTAGAACAATTAGAAGCAAACTCACCTGGAAGGAGTAGACGGCAGGAAATAATCAAACTTAGAGCTGAAATCAATACAAATGAAACAAAAAGAACAATACAAAGAATCAAAGAATCAAAGAGTTGGTCCTTTGAGAAAGTCAAAAAGATAGATAAGCCCTTATCCAAACTAACCAAAAAGCAGAGAGAGAGTATCCAAATCAACAAAATCAGAAATGAAAAGGGGTACATTTGGGTACTTCTGGGTACACTTCCAGAAGTCTTCTGTTCGCCGCCTCAGATATGCCATACAGCTGCTTCTCATGGAAAATGATGGATCACACTCAGCAGTTTCAGTGTTTACCACTGATGTGTTTTTGTGCCTCCAGGTCTGGATCTCTTCTGGAAGTCGTTCAAGCATCTCCTGGTGCTCCCTGTGGCAGTCAACGATCATCTCACAACCATTCCCCGCATGCACTCTTTCTGTAAATGTTTCTCTTATCCATCCTTTCGTCCTCTCCGTTAGAGCCCATTTGCCTTTTTGACTGCACACTTGGCTTATGCTCTACCCAACCTTAACACACACTAGATTTCCTGGCATGGAACAAAGCTACTACAGGAACAGTTTTGAAATATTTCTTTGTTAATTTATACCATGTCCTATTGTATTAAGGGTTAATATGTTTGCTGGAAAGAAGAGTGCTGAAGCTACTTAGAATAAAAATAAATGACCACCAAAATGAAGAATGTTCTCGATTAAGGCTGTGCACCAAAAAGCAAATGCCTTTGAGCCACATTTGCATCCTGATCCTAGAGTTCTTTACATTTCATTATGCAAGTCACTCTGATGTGTGTCCCACTCTTATTCAGCTGGTTTGAGTCTATTGGCTCTTTCCAGTTCTCCTTCATCCCTTCTCTGAAACAGATGATGGCTTCACATGTTCAAACAGCCTCAGCTCTGTATGCTAGACAGGAGGTCGCGCAGCTCTTAGAAGGACTGGCAACTCCTTCCACCCCACAGTAATTCTTGCTGGCTGCATTAAGTATTCAGATAAACACATAGAACATTACACTGATCTGTAGAAAACAGAGCATTGTAAATCAACTGGTCTCTTGACATTTGATTGAATGATGTTTTCCATGTCCGTAATTCTAGAAGTTATGCAGGCACCTGTCACATTTACCACAATATAGCAATATATTTTACTCCTTAAAAATTTAAGTTAAATTTATCCTTAACAAATACAAAACATAAAAATTGTATATATTAGCTAAAGCAGTATTATGTTATATTCTGGCACATGCAAATCATCTGAAAAGTGAAAAGAAAAAAATCCCTTCCCAACAATACAATTCTGGTTAACAATATGTTTTTATAATACCTATTTTAAATTTTAAATTGAGTTAGTTGTTGTTATATATAAAAATTAAAAATTCATTCTTCAGCCACAACAGGCTCATTTCAAAAGCATGTTCATATATGTAGTTCTGCACACAACTTCACGTATCACATATCTCATTAGCATCTCAGGTCTCTATCCAGAGAGAAGTGTTTTAGTGATGCAAGGAGTCACAGGTCACCTTCAGATGTCCAGCATCCCGCTATGCTGGAACTGGCTCCAGTTCTTTCTAGCGGCCTAAGGCTGGGCTTTTCCAGCCTTCCTCTGCTAACTGGCTTTGTTTTCCCAACTGCTTTTTTCTATATGTGAATTTTGCAGCTTCTTCAACTGCTCTACTGCCTTAGGAACTCGAAGTGAGGCAGAGGTACCTTATTTATGTTTCATTTTGAGCTTGGCCCAGGGCTTCCTCAAGGCTCCTGAAAACAGTCACTAAGAAATTTCCAGACTCAATGTCTGCTTCTCAAATGCAACTCCCGAGGCTGTTCCTCAAATGTAGCTAAACTGAGGGCTAAGCTCAGGGAAGGAGAGGCTTGGATAATGTAAGAAAAGTAGAAGAGCTACATCCCAAGGACATTCAGATGCCCTGGGGTGAATTTGCTATGGGGACATCTTTTCCTCACTCTGAGCCAAGTAGAGTAGCCTAGGAGGCAGGAAGTGATAGCAGAGCCAGCTATCAATAGTTTAATTTGAGTGAACTAGTGAGCAAGCAGGCAATGCGGCTGAGAGGCTACAGGCACTTAGCTCTGTTTTATGTTACCCGACCCCAACCCCACCCTGTCTAAGAAAGAGATGTATTCTTCTTGGGAGCCCATTTTTCCCAGAATTCAATCTGTTACAAATTTATAAAGTCCTCTCCGGTGACTCTAGGTTGTATCAAGTTGACATAAAAAAGTTAGCATAGGCACCAACTTCCCTAGCCCACTATGGGCCTCCAATTAGTTTCTGGTGACACTAATTGATAAAATAAAGAAACAGAAGACAAGAAATCTGTCTATGCTATTTTAATGTTCATTGGTTGCATTGCAGATGAATTTTCACAAGTATCTTCTACTATCTTATTTACTTCAACGTAAGTTTTTTTGAACCAAAAGGAATGCCTGTCAAATCTCAATAGTCCAACATAAAAACCCAGTAGCTTGATCTCTGTTTCCTTACTAGGATTCCACTACATGTAAATAACCTTGATTTTCAAACTACAAAGAAAAAGCTCATTGTAATCAACATAGATATGTGAATTTGCATTGACACTGACATTTTTAAAGTACAAATTAATAGTAATGATTTTCACAAATTTCTTAACTTGAAACATAAGCTTTAACAATAATGGAAATACTATGCAAATTAGTTACAAGCACAACATAAATTTTTATTGCTTTGTTGAATAAATATCATAGATATCAAGATGTTCTTCAGCCTTTGTGGTTTCCTTCTAAACTGGTTTTAAGGGTACTAAGCTCCTAAAATTTGCAGGCAAATGGATGGATTTGCAGAATATCCTCATGAGCGAGGTATCATAAACCCAGAAAGATAAGCAGGGGATGTACTCACTCAATAGTGTACTTTAAACAAAAAAGCAAAAAGCAAAGCATGCCCAAGCTACAAACCACAAACACTGAACAGCTTGAGATCTGAAACACAGCACCAGCACCTTGGATCCCACTCCCTCCAGTGAAACACCTGACCCAGTCTTGATGTTGGGGCGAGGAAAGCAGATCTGCCAGGAGTGGATGCTGAACTAAGCCACATTGGGACCTTGGGACCTCCTGCCCTTGCTAGGGAGGAGATAAAGTGATGTGGAGAAGAGGGAGTGAGTGGGAGGGGTGGGAGGGGGAAGGAAGTTTGAACAAGGGGATACGTGGATAAAAAATATGACTTTATTCATAATAAAAAAAGAAAAGAAGAAGGAAAAAAGAGTACTAAGCTGGCACATTCATTAAATATGTTTAATTTGGATAGATATGGTTTTGAAAATGATGGTCTCTTCCTTTTCAAAAGCCAGACCAATCTTAAAGCAGCTAAGTTCCTCTTGTCCACATAGATGGCATACTCTTTTGAACTATGCAAATGCAACAAATTGAACAGCAAGAATATCCAAACTGACTTGATCAGCACACATCCTACACCTCACTCCCTGACTGCAGAATAAAGATTTTTCACACGTACTTAGAGCATTTGCCACAGCTTATTATATATTGACTCTTAAAGCAGCTTAGATAATTTTCAAAGATGGAAATTTCTAAAGATGCATTCTAAAATGAATGAGGTTAGTTACTGTATATTCACAATAATGAGAGAAATTAGGAGCAATCGAAATATTTAATTCTGGGGCTGGAAAGATGGCTCAGAGATTCAGAGTACTGCCTGATTTTCCAGAGGTCCTGAGTTCAATTCCCAGCAACCACATGGTGGCTCAAAACCATCTGTAATATCAAGTGCCCTTTTCTGGCCTGCAGGTATATATGCAGGCAGAACACTATATAGATAATAAATAAATCTAAAGAAAAAGAAGAAGAAGGAAGAAAGAAAGAAAGAAAGAAATTTCTAATGCCAGTATAATTAATACTCAAGCATACTAAAATGCATCAGGTGGACATGTCTTCTGTAATCATTGTAATAGGAAGTATGAAAATCACAAATCTACATATGAGAAATAATGTCACAGGAAAACATAGTATCCAAATAATTTATAAATCCATATATATAAAAACAGTATTACTTGAAAAGTGATAAATTAATATATTTTTGCCTTAGAAGAAACCTTAGAGAATATTTAAATTTTATTATATTTATTTATTCATGTTTGTGCATGTATGTGTGCACAGAACACATATAAAGATCAAGAAACAGTTTGTGGGAGTCAGTTCTCTGCTTCCATCACACGTATTCCAGGGATCAAGCTTAGGTCACTATGCTCGGCTGCAAGCGGATTGAGCAATTTAGCTGTCCTGCTTTAGAGAGGGTTTGAGATGTTATTTTCAATAAACTTTTGAGGATTGCTTTCAGTGTGCTTTCTATTAACTTCAAACCATGGAGTTTTATTCTGATACTATTCCTGGAATAACAAAAAATAGACAAGCCCTGTACTTTGATTGGTAGTAAAATATTGACCCTTCCAAGTGAATTTTTTAATTACAAATCCACTCCACCATTTATAATCTACAGTGACCATTCAGTATTTATACACATGCACAGAAAGAGAACCTCCCACCACTTAAATGCAATACTAGGACTTTTGTAAAACATTCTTTAATCTGCCTATTATAATTAATAAACATATAAACATTTTCTTTAATTCTTTCATTCCTGGATAACAGAAGAAATTGTTTTTCTGCCTATTTCTCCTTTTCTAATAAAATAAAATGAAAACTAATTTTAGAGGTGGGGGAAATAAGTTGCTCAGGTTATTTTGGTTCAATACAGGAAGAAACATGACAAGAAATAAAACATTATAGGCACTGAACCTCTTGTTACATTTGCACACTTGGTTCCTATTTTGTAAAAACCAGCAATGTGTGAATACTGTCCAGCAATTGGTGGGTTTAGAGATGCTCTCAACATCCCTCATAACCTCAGCTTTTAATTGGATGCTAAAAAAATCACTTGCAGCCACCAGAAAGTTCAATATTATAAGTGAAACAATAATAAGTGAGGAGCCTTCAGAAAGCGGTGTTTACTTAAAGAGAGAAGACAAAATTGGCTCGCCAGGGAGAGGAAAATGAATTACCTTTTTCAGAGTACTATGCTCACAATAAATGTATTTCAAGACAGAAATTGAAGGTGAAATCACAGGACATCTTTGTCTGTTGTCTGTCTGTCTGTTTTTCTCTACAAAAATGTACTGTCCTTCAAGGAGGTCAAGGAAAAAAATCCCTCAGATGGAAAAAAATTATCCATCTGAGTTTACTTTTTTAATTATTTTTTTTAATATTTATTTTTATTTTATGTGAATTTGTGTTTTGTCTGCATGCATAACTGTGTAAGGGTGTCAGATCTTAGAATCATAGATAGTTGTTAGCTGCCATGTGGATGCTGGGAATTGAACTCAGGTCCTGAGGAAAAACAGTGTTTATCTGTCCAGCCCCTGAGTTTACTTTTTGTAAAAAAATCTGTTATGGTTTTACTTTTGCTAACTGCTATTTTGTTGTCTTTTTTAGCTATCCTGTCTTTTGGATGTCAGCATGATCATCTGCAAAACAAACAAACAAAATAACAGTTTTCAAACTGAAGCTTAAACTGACATTGTCTTGGCTGGTGTATCCAAAACACAACCTATGAGGTCTATCTGAGCATAACACACCCTGTGAGGTTTAGCTGAGCATAACACACCCAGTGAGATCTATCTGAGCATAACACACCCTGTGAGGTCTACCTAAGCCTCTTTCCCAAATTCCTGGAATGACTTCCTGTGGAATTACAGTACATGCTATGAGTTCACGAAAACAGTTATGGTGCAATAATGGCCATTGTCTTCATCTTTGACTCTTGCTTTTTACTCACAAACTTGGGAGGCTTGATTGAAATCAAAGGGGCTGCCTGTACTGGCCTCCTTCCTGACACTGTATATTTCCCACTCACTGCCCCTTGCTCTCGAGGTTTAGGGAATAAGTGGCAGAGGAAGCATCATATAGAGCCCTGTGAATTATCAGTCACCACAAGTAGATGTAAGGATCTGGGGAACATAGGCAAAAGAGTCAGCAAAGCATAGAACACTACTATGCTTTAAGGATATCATAGAACATAGTAAACCTGTTGTCCAGAAGGAGAGTAGAGAAAATGATCATTGCTGATGACTTAGAGTCAGGCAATGATCATTGGAAATGGGTGTTGCAGTAAAAATTGTAGAGAGGTCATGCAAGTGCCACATGAGTGCTTTGTGAACATCCTCTACTTGTACTACACCAGCAACAATGTGGTGGGCAATGACAGTACAGTGTCAGTATCAGTGCTCCCTATATAATAAAAAACCTAACTGGGCAATTCTGCATCTTCTTTTTGCTACAATTATGCATTAGTCACCCTCATAACTCTGTTCTGCTAAATACATGTTTTCTCAGTGTTTCACACACAGTACAGAAGAAAGAAAATGTTTTTACAGAGTTTTACTCCATTATTTTTCAAATTTCTTTTTAATTTTTGATTCTGTGTAGATTAAGGGAGTTATACACATGTGGGTACCTACAGAGGCCAGAAGAGGCCATCTGATTTCCTGGAGCTGTAGTTACAGAAGGTTGTCAACCATTGACATGAGTCAGGTGAAAGCAAACTTAAGTGCTCTGCAGAGAAGCAGAATACAAAATGTTGACTGTTGAACCATCCCCAGCTTCCCAAACCATTTCTTAGAACCTCAAATCAACTAAAATGTGAACAAGCCCTGTATTAGTTTTGCTTTATGTCTTTTTGTGATAAAATACTAAGCAAAACCAATGTAAGAAGGAAAGGATTTATTTCAGGTTACACTTTATAGTGCATGATCAAGGGCAATCAAGGAAAGCACTCAAGCAGGAATCTGGAGGCATAAACTGTAGCTGAGTCCATGAAGAAATGTTATAGATTATTACTTTAACCAGCAAAAATGTGTTACATCTGTTTATACTGCATTTGTATAACTATGAAAAGGTGTGTTGCTGTTTCACCTTGCCTGCCTAAGGCAGCTGATTGGTCTAATAAAATTCTGACTGGCCAATAGTGAGGCAGAAGAGGGATAGGCAGGGCTGGCAGAGAGAATAGGTAGGAGGAGAAGAGAGAATGAAAGGAGGGAGAAAAGAGGAAAAAAGGCAGTTGCCAGTCAACAAAACATGGAGTAGGAAATACAGAATGAAAGAAAGGAAAACATAAATGAAGAGAAACAGGTTAAATTAAGTTATAAGAGCTAGTGAGACAAGCATAAGTTAAGGCCAAACTTTGGTAATTAATATGAAGTCTCCATGTCTTGATTTGAGAGCTGGTTGGTGGCCCAAAAGAAAGTATGCTACAGAGGAAAACTGTTACTGGTTTGCTTTCTCTGGATTGCTTTCTTATACATTGTATATTCACCTTCCTAGAGTGGCATCACCACCGTAGAGTAGGTCCTTTTAGATCAGTTAAAAATGAAACATGTTGCACAGATAATCTGATCTAAGCAAATCCTCAGGTGATGTTCCCTCTTCCCAAGTGACTCTGGGTTTGTCAAGTTGACAGATAAAACTAACCAACCATGACTCTGTTGTGTGACTCTATACCTGGGAAGATATGAACAGCTAAGACACAGAATCAAGATGAGCCTGAAGTACAGACATCACCAAAGTCTAACTTGGTGAACCAATGAGTTATACTGGAGGTTACTCACAGAAGAATAAATGACTTAAAGATAACTGCATCACCAAAGCCTATCCCACCATTAATAACAGCTCATAAAAGCTAAAAACCTGAAACACTGCACACAATCTGCAGGTAGCTCAGTGGGTTGAAGCATGCCCTTTGCAGGTAGCTCAGTCAGTCTGAGGCTGCTCCAGAAAGCTTGGCTTATCTCTTTCTTCCACACCAGCTCATCTTACCTGAGAGTGTCTCTCAGCCATGTTTACTGGAGGGAGAGGGCCTAGAGAATCTGGTCAGCTTCAGGGACTTCCTAAGGCTATTTTGAGTTGTTTATTTCCTGAACTTAAAAGGATTTCTGATAGATATTCAAAGATACCCTTAAATTTTTGTATCCATCTCCCTATAAAGCAGGGAGTTATCAAGCTTACCATGTGGTCCAACAAATGTTAAATACATGGTTTTTATATACTTCTGACTCCTTACTTATAAACTAGAAACAAAAGTTTGCATATGACTGTCACATAAAGTATTTGTGTGGATCAAGTGAAATAATGTTAATAAAGTCATTTTCAAAGACAAAGAGAATTATATAATAACAACTTGATAAACTGTGGAATATTTGGGGCATCTATTATCAATATCTGCTAGATGCTGAAATAACTGATGCCTTGTGAGTTGTCTAACTGATCATTGTTAGTTATCATTTCATATGTCACAATGCCATGCTTTTGTAAGTTCTTAGAACCTAGGAAACAGTAAAAGAAAATCATAGTAGATGTCAGGAATGAATGTTATATATACAGGACTAAAATGTACATGTATTTAACATGTATGTAAATTTACACATATGTATACCCTTTATTGTTATTGGTCAATGTTTAGAAACTCAGCCATTCTCTCCCTTTTTAAATTTTGTTAGTCTTAGAAAATTTTGTTCATGTACATAATGTATCTTAATCATATCTACATCCCACTTCTTCATCTACACCCTCAGAACTTACCATCACATGTTCCTCTCAATTTCATGTCCTCTAATAATTATTTACTTATTCATTCATATGCTTCCAATAAGTAATTCTCTGCTTTTAAATTATTTTTAATTTTTAAATTTATACGTGTGAGTATTTTGACTGCATGTGTGTACATGCACCACATGAGTAGAGGCCTACAGAGGCCAACAGAAAGCATTGAAACCTTTAAAACCACATTTGCAGTTGGCTTGTCAGCCACCATCTGGGTTCTAGAAACAAACCTGGGTCTTCTGCAACCACAAGAAATGCTCATAGCTGCTGAAGATCTCTGGATCTCCATTTTCTCCACTTTTAGAAAACTGCTGCATGATTATTAATATTGCCATAAATCTTAACTAGTCTCTGTTGTATCCTCTTGTCAAGGAAAATCTCTAACATTACAATGTTTCTTCTCCCCTTGTCACCTAAATTCAGTCCCATCACATGTACCATCTCCTTGACACAGACACAAGACACAGGACTCAGTTCTGAGAAGAGAAGCTATGAGAAAAATGAGGCAGCTCCTGTCCTCGGGGCAGTTTTATTTACAAGTTCTGACTCATTTTGATTCAGGTAAATCAGGGTTTAAATTAGACAGTCTATGTTGGGCAAGTTATACTGATCCAAAAATGGAACAGCTCAAAAGGAGGTGTGACAGCCACGTACAGTGATTCATCTTTGGCCACAATTAGACTTTCTCCAACACCTGCCAAGTGTCGGCAGTCCTGTGTGTAGACCTGCCTGCCTCTCTTATAGACTTCGTTGACTTCTGGTAATCTTGCTCAGTTACTGAACATTATTGATCCTATTTCCACACATCTCAATGTAATCGGCTTCTCGTCAAGCGTCCCCATGGACACCAGAGACCAACTTGACCTGTTAAATAAGTGGAGTTGATTCCTATTAATATTTTCTCTCTGATAAGTTGAAGAGTTAGACACCACCAACTGAGGAAACTTATAATTTGTTCTTAAAATAGGACAAATGAATCTAGATGACCTACCCCTATGGGTCCATATCATTGACAGTCAATCAACAGTATAATTGGAATCAAAAGGAACTGTGGGACAGAGAAAGACTTACACACAAGAGAAAAACTAGGCCAAAGGGCTCTGGAGTCTCTGGATTTAAATATATCAACTCTGTCTTGTCAGGTATTTGCAATTCCCAACAAAAACAGAAATATAAATCACAAACATTCAGCTCACTGTATATTACCAATATAAATGTATTTTAAAAAATCTGACATTGGGAGACATTAGTGGTTCTGCTTGTAATATATACATTATCTTAGTTTTAAAACAAATTTTAAAATTTAAATGCCTACAGGAAAATAACACAATGAAATAAATCAGGCTATATGCTCTCAATTCCTAATATGCTATGAATGTTAAATTCTAGATCAATGGCAGGTAAATTTCAGCCTTCTCCATCATACAATCTTTGTTCCTTGAGGTGCCATTGTTTTCACATTAAATACTTGCCACTGTTTTCTGAGTCTGCTCCAAGGGCACACACAGGCTACATCTCCACTTCAGCAAGTAGAAGGAACTCAAGGAAAACCTATTGGTGAGAAAGGACTCCAGAGCATACTGTGCTGGTGCCTTTAATATTTCTCATGACAATGACATAAAATCTAGTTCCCTTTTGTGTAAGTATTGCCAATTAGATATTTCCCCTCTATAAATAATAGTATAACATGATTCCTACTTAAACTCCATGTTTCCATGTTCTGGGAACAAGACAGCACCTTCAGACTTCACTGTTATTAACAGAAGCACTGTCAATCTATAAACACAACTCCCTGTGACAAGAATAATCCACTTCCCACATTCAAATTCCAAAGCTACTGATCCAAAACACATATCTCATATTCTAAATTAAACATGAGTGTCCATGACCCAGAAACACAGCTTCAGGTGGGCCCAAATGAAAGATTCCTAAAATTCATGATTTTTTTAATAGAAGAATTCACAGGCAGCTTTATTTATAACAGCCACTAACGATAACACAAATTGATGTTTCATTAAGCTTATACGGTTAAAAAAAAAACAAATCATGATCTCACCACACACCAACAAGATGGATGGAGCTTACTCCTCAAACTGAGAGAGAGAAAGCCCATTTAATATGTTTCATTTTACATAGACTTATGACATCTTGCCTCAGATACAACAAGTGCACCAGTGTGGAGATAAGACACTTGTCCTACTGAAGACAAAAGACAACTCTTGGGGTGAGAGAAAGTGTGTATATTATTAAACTAAGTGCATCAATATACATACTTAGTGTGGCGGCATATATTTTTATATAAATCTCTAAAGAGATTATTTAACTTATTTGCTTCTATATTTTATTCCATTCATCTACTTGACAAATTATACTTGCAAAAAATGGTAAAGATAAATTCATGTGTTCTTATAGTAGCTTTATTTTTAGAATGTATATCATTTAGAAAAAGTAAAACAAACTATATTTTCCATGCATGAATATAATGTATAATGTTACTCACCCCTGTATTGTTCTTTCTTTTTTATTATGAATAAAGTCTAATTTTTTATCTATGTATTCCCTTGTTCAAACTCCCTTCCCCTCCCACCCCCTCCAGTCACTCTCTCTTCTCCACCACTTCCCATCTCCTCCCCAGCAAGGGCAGGAGGTCCCAAGGTCTCAATATTGCTCAGTTCAGCATCCACTCCTGGCAGATCAAGTTTCCTCCCCACAACATCAAGACTGAGACAGGGGTTCCTCTGGAGGGAGTGGGATTCAAAGTGTCAGTCCAAGGTGTTTTAGATCCCAAGCTGTTCAGTGGTTGTGGTTTACAGTTTGGACATGCTTTGCTTTTTGCTTTTTTATTTAGAGTCCACTAAGGAGTGAGTACATTCCCTGCTTATCTTTCTGGGTTTGTGATACCTCACTCAAGAGGATATTCTTCAAATCCATCCATTTGCCTGCAAATTTTAGGATATCATTTTTTCTTACTGCTGAGTAGTACTCCATTGTGTAGATGT